>JAYKKT010000073.1:8890000-9160000 GCA_036023115.1 Brasenia schreberi
CAAGCTATTCGAGTTTCTTTTTAAGATTATATAAACCTCCTCATTAGAACTTCACCCAACTGATTCCACCTCGCCCTCAACGATTTTGTAGGTCCCCCACCAGAAACAACGACACTTTTGGGTGGAAACCTTCACAATGTCTAGAAATTCGTAGTTTCAACAATATTTTGGAACGTGACACTAATGAAATGAGTATGTGTTAGTTTTTTTGTGCACCTTATTTTTTGTCCTACCCAAAATAAATTCCTTGATCCGCCACTACCATTGAAGATGCAAAACTTGCAGCGATGAGACGGTAAAGCAAGTAGTTCCACGAGGAAGTGGAACCACACTGTTTCTTGATTCCACCTGCTTGGTGAGCGCTATAGCCTTGACATAAAACACGAAATAGTATGTGAGGCTTGTTAAAAGTCCTGAAACATGCCTTAGATGCCTGCACTATATAACAGCGAGAGACTTCTTGAAGTTCAAGAAATTGTTATAGATTAGTGGAAGGCCCTAATATTTATCCAATCTTAGCATTGGATGAATCTACCTTCATACGAATACAAAACTCATCTCTATCTCCAAGATTTATGTACGGATACAAAACTCATCTCTATTTTTGAGATCTATGGATGCACGTAAATTAGTTGGTTCCTCTCTCTCTCTCTCTCTCTCTCTCTCTCTCTCTCTCTCTCTATATATATATATATATATATATATATATATATATATATATATATATATATATATATATATATATATATATATATATATATATATATATATATATATATATATATATATATATATAAAACAGCAGCAACTAAGCCTTTCCCATATCTATCTATTTATATATATATATATGATGGCATGATAATTTATCATATGTGACAGGATGTCAGTCATTTATAGATGATGTCAGTTTGATCATATATATATATAATATAGAAACAAGATCATGCCACCGACAAATCTGCGGCCATTAAAGAAAATGGTATACTCTGCATAGTAGCCATTCATAGAACACCAAGGTTTACCCAAACAGGAGTCTGTTTCTTGTTCTGGTAAAAGAACACCAAGGTTTCAAGGTAGATAGTAATTACTCTATGCGTGTTACTTCCATTCTCCTTTCAGTTTGATTGGAATAACTTCCAATACATACAGTCAAAGGTGTCTGACAAAGGGGATATATATAGTCAATGTTAACCTTCGTGTTGTGTATGTACTCACGCACCTGCAACGATATGCTAGGCTTCATCGATCAAAACTCAGAAAATTTCTAGGTGGATCTGATAGAAACAATTCTGCAAGTAATGTCGTGTCCACTTCCTCGTTGGAATCCTTGATGGCAGCCTCTTTGCTGCAAGTTCTACATCTTCAATTAGGTTGTACAACAGAGACAAATGAAACATTATTAAACATTGATTATATCACAATGTAATATATTTGATGGACGTGTTTCCATAATCAGATTGAATAATGTTTCATTTTCTTTATGGTTTTCTCTGGGTCGACGAGAAATAATAGGTCCGCGACTGACCATCTGAATGGTGGAAACTCCCATTGAAGATGTGAAACTTGCAGCAATAAGACTGCAAAGCAAGTAATCCACCAAAGAAGTGGGGACAACAGTGCCTGCATCGTTTCTTGATTCCACCGAATGATATAAAACAAAAAATATGGTCTGTGAGGCTTGTTAAAAGTCTTGAAACCTGCTTTAGACGCCTGCAATATATAACAGCGAGACTTCTTAAACTTCAAGAAATCCTTATAGATCAGTAGTGGACCTAATATTTATCTAATATGAGGTTTTGGTGAATCTACTTTCATTTAGATACAAAACTCATCTCTATCTGCAAGATTTATGTAAGCATACCTTATAGATAATGGATTCTTTCTCTTCGTAGGGTTTGATGCTATGCAAAGCTAAGCATTAACTCAACATTTGATATATATATATATATATATACACTAGATCATGATCTCTAATACGTAGATACTAAAGGGTGGGCAGAATTATCATTTAGAAAAAGGTAATGCCCACTCATGTTTATGACATGAGTGTAATTTTTAAAAAATCAAGTTTTCAAAAAAGACAAAAGACAATGTTATTACATTTGTGCTAAAAAAGGAATGAGTAAACAACGTCAATAGTGTAAACATGATCCAATATATATAAGTTACTCTTGGAGGCAAGTACTGGGTCAGGCATAAGTCGGGACATCTTATACCCGTACTGTGAGCCTTATCATGTCGGGCATTCCTCGCCCCTCTGAGATCAGGTTGGGTCGAGGTTGTCTGGTCAGGTCAAAATTGCAATCCCTGCATGGAAAGCTATACAAAGTTAGTAGACGTATGAACTAGGCAAGGCATACTTTATACCCATAACGATGGTGGTGAGAGTGATCCCCTGTTCAGGTGGAATTATTCTATTTTTGAGGAAATCTCAGATGGGATGTTGGTCGGCCCGGCATAGATTATGCTAATGTTGAGAGCAGTGCTGGTCGAAGACGAAAGTCAGCTACCGATCGTCGTCTCAGACACCGTTGTGATGAACACTGTGAGGATGGTCGTGAACTTAGTATTTGGCGGGATGGTCGTGGATCATATTCATGCAAGAGGCAGCAGCGTTTGCTCGAATTGCAGGGAGACTTTACTGTTGAAATTGAGCAATTTACCAGTGATTCTAGGGAATCGTACAGAAAGCATCATGCTGAAACCAAGATTTCATCGTCACGGGCTGGGTTCTCTTGTAGAGTGGGAAAGAGCATTTTTGAAGCTGAAAGTTAACCCAGGACTTGCTCAATCAACACGCAAAAAGTAAAAACCAACAAACTGTTTATGGTGAACGAAACTTTTACAAAGATGGTGTAGGAATTAAGCGAGACAGGATTGCGGGTCGTCCTGGATCCTTCGCCAGGAGTGATGAAATTAGGGTTTGTCTCAATGAAAAAGAAAATCGTTCCTCACTGTTGAAAACTTGAATGCATCAGTTGGTTGCCATGAACAACAGATTGCGATGAATCTAGCAGATACAAAAGCTCGGAGCAGAAGAAACGTTATTAAAGAGTCTTGTATTTGTGGGGGTAAATATTCAAAAGGTTGTGGGAATGACAAGCCTTACGTAGATAGCTCAACCAACGTCGGGATAGAAGAAATCTCAAAAGTGAGCCAACACATGCTACGAGAACCAATAACAGTGTAATGGAGTTTGGTCATGCATATTCCACCTTGGCACCTCTTTCAAGTGATTCTCGTTATGAGAATGGAAAAGCTAAAAGAAGGTTTGCGAGGGGAGAAGAAACATCTTCAATAACAATTGACAGTTCTTTTCAAGTTTCAAAACGAGCTAAGGAAATCACAATGGATCAATATATTTTAAGATGTATTTACATGTTTATGTGTGCCTATGTACACAGTATGGTATTGTAGTCAGGTCGACCTGGACGTGAACGAGGTCATGTATGGATCATTTGAAAAAAAGAAGAAAAAACGGGTTGGTTCTGGGTCAACCTGATTTTTACCAAACTAGAAGTAACATGACCCAAACTTTGAACCACCTACCTGATTTGCCACCCCACCACCGCAGGTCATTTTCACCCAATTATGAGTGTAGACATGTCTGGTTATGGTTAGCTCATAACCGGAATCATAACCAAACCAATATTGATTTTGGTTAGATGGAAAATTTATTAAAAAATAAATTATAGAAAAAAATTTAAACTGCCCATTCTAATTCCTATTTTATAAAAGGTAAAACCGGAACCGAACAGAGTGATCTCCAGTTTCACTGGTTTTGGGTTTAGCCGGCTGTTGGCCTAGTTTGGCTCTTGTTAGGAACCGTCTATATGAGTGCAGATCGAGTGTGGCTTGTGATATTATCCTCACAAATTTGTTCTTATTTTATATATAATTCTTTTTGCCCTTTTCATTTTCAAATATGCTTTTTTATTAAATAGAAAGATATACGATATAGGCCAACATTGTAATTGAGTGCCTTATTAACAAAGAAGTGGATCCTTCTGATTACTGAGGTGTGCATGGGTGTGTGTGGGTGTGTGTGTGGCCCGTGCTCAATTAGATCCAATCAAACCAAGCCTTATTACACGGCAAATGGGATTGGTGATATGGATTCTTATTTGTTACTAAGATTGGCTTACCTTGGGTGAAAGTTTTTGTTGGAAGGATAAACCTCGACATGGTCAGTTCTGGGAAACCACCGGTTCTAGTTTACGTGAAATTAGGAACTGGAATCGAATCAGGATTGAATTGGTTCCGGTTTTGGTCCTAAACCATTTTGGACCAAACAAATATTTAAAAAAATAAAATCTAATAAAAATTATTAAAAATTATGGAACATGTAGTTCTAGAGAAGCTAGAAACTGGAACAGAACCTAGTCCTCTCCGACTCCATATTTAGATTCAGGTCCAATTTTGACAGTTCTGGTTTCAACTAGTTGCTGGTATGGTTTGGTTCCCGTTGGGACCATCGGGCCGGTGCCTAACCAGCCATGTTAGAAAAACCACTGAGCTTGATTCCTTCATTTTAAACTTTTTCCTCTTTCCAATTATTGTTTGTTTACTACTCACTAGTTGACCCCTTCTAACCCCATCTTGATTTTCTAAAAGGAAGGTTGCCATTGATAAGGATCTTGTGTCACATTGACATTTAACTATTGAAAAGGATGAACATGATTGACAGTTAACTCTTAAAAAAGGATGAACGTGATGGTATAATCTCTCTCTCTCTCTCTCTCTCTCTCTCTCTCTCTCTCTCTCTCTCTCTCTCTCTCTCTCGTGTGCGTGTAGCATTTAACTTTAAAAAGAATTCTTATATTGTTTTGTCATTCCGTTTCATACGAAAAAGAGAGGAACACTACCGATTATTTTCCCATGTTATTTTTCGAGGATAGCAAAACGAAATTATCGGGTCAAGTTATCGCTTGATTCTCGTGTTCTGGACGATACTTCCCCCTCTACCTACCCTCCGTCCTCCGAGGAAAGTGGAAGATTTAAACAATGAAGGAAAGACTGCATCAGTGGGAACGCTGCGGCCAGTGCGGGTTGCATTTTATTTGCAAGATTGACCCTTTCTACTTTCACACATCCTATACATTGTATTTTTCTTGCATTTTTCAAAATACTCCTTATAGTTCCAGTAATTGGGAGGATACCCTTTTTCATCACACTCTCTCTTTCTGTACGAATTACCATCACATGTCCTCTTTTCCATCCAATCTTCACTTCCTAGCCTACCCCAGCCACCCATTTCTCGATTTACATCCATTTGCAGTAAAAAAAACTCGTTGAAATCCATCATAAAAAGAAGAAATTGGAGAAAAAAGAAGAAAAATAGAAGACCATTTTGAAAAGGGATTTGGTGATCTTTTGAGGAATGTCATTGATTTGGTTAAGTTTTTTATTATTTTCATTATTTTTTACCAAATTCTCATTCGAAAAATCCATTGAGTTTTTGTTTCGAGACTTACATCGCATCTCCCCTACACGGGAGACACATTTGGCGTGTGGGTCTCTTCGTGGGACACGTCTGGTGTACGTCTCTCTTTTTTTAAGCAACTTTTATTTGATTAATTGATTTTTCTGTTAATATGTAAATATAACTCATGGGACATGAGTAGAAGCTCATAATATCACCACTTCATTTAGGAGACGTAATGCTATATCATACAAAGCATGACCCTAGAGATTACAATGAGGAGAAGACAATATTTTGATAGATATAAATATTGTTGAAGCATAACCTTAACGTTATAAGGAGAATATAGATACCTTTTAGACGAGATTGATATTATAGAGAGTGAGCATGAGGGATTCCAAGATAATGTTGGGATTACTTTCTAGCTTTGAAGGCCACATTGCTTATAAGATCTAGCAAGAACAAATAATTTTTTATTTTAGTAAAAGTGTATATTCAATATCAATACTCACTATTTCAACTGATTATATAAATTTAAATATATACACAATACAAAAAATGGTAACAACACATACAAAATACGTTGTTGGCAGAGTATGGTTAGTAAAAGGAATAAGTGTAAGACGGGGTAATAAGGTTGAGATTACATATAGTAGTAGGTTGATTGAGCAAAAAGGTTTATTGTATGAAGTTATAGAGCATGTGTTGTAAACTACTTTATATAAACAACTTTCACATGCCATGAGGTAAAATGACTATCATACTTTATGATGTCCATGCGATGCTTGATCTTTCAACAGAAAGACAATTTTTTGTCGTGACATAAGAGATAGTGGCTAGAAGCAATAAAGAGATTTGGCGTGATATGTTAGGAATGAACATTGACGAAATAGTGGTAAAAATTAAGTCTGGAGCCATTAAGTTTGAAGTGCTCTAAAGTAATTTCTCAAGAAGAAGAGTCAATAATGAAAATAAGGCTTTATTATACAAGCTAGGTTGTATATATTAGGATAAGTCTAGAGACAAAGTGTCAATAATAATTGTTTATCTGTTGGCACATTATATTTGAAGGGTTGACAATTATACATGGGGAAAGACATCTCAAAAGACATACTTCTTTGCTCTAGGTAAGAACTTTTACTATGTTTGCTACAATATCTTTCACATAGTCATTTTTTGATAATCTAACAACTAAATTATATATTTTAATTATAGGCATGGATTTATAAGTATTTCCCAGCCTTTAAAGTTCGTATGTGGCTATAATAGCTGGATGGAGAATCACGAGCAAGCCCATGGATGAGAAATATCTATCACAAGTAATCTCCTATCGATTGACTTACTAAGTACTATAAGTAATTGAATTTGATGATGATAGAGTACATATTTTTTGAAATTATAATTATATTTCTTATTTTATATTAAACATAGCTTTTGATGTTTGGATTATAATAGATATAAGTTGTCCAAATATCACATATGCATTCAATATATAGATATTGTAAAATCGTATATGTCAAATTGTGTAGTTTGACAATTCGGCCGTTATGAAGGCATCCTAGTCACACCAATAAGGTCATCCATTGCAAATAAACTTGTAAAACGACATGCGTATAACATATACTATGAGCCACTTGATGCTACTCGAAAGATACAATACTCACACTATTTTGAGTTTGAGCATTTTAACGACCCAACAATATATCGTTATGAGTGTGGTGAGTTGTACATGGAGTAATACATTCTTTAGATACATCAATTTATTTTGAGAGATTCTATGAATAAGTAGCATCTAACTCATCCCATCTCAACTAGACAACACAATACTTATGTAGGTAAATAAATAATTGTATATGTTGTTAGGGTTGTCTTTAACATTATTTTGATTTCATTATAATACTAGTTTTTATAATTAATTTCTTATATCAACATCTTATGGCAGTACGTGACACATTAACACAAACTTTATTATATTTAGTATGTGTCATAATCATTATTGAGTGATTCTATGTTGTTGAAGTTGTTAGAGAAATACGAATAATAGCTTCAAATGAACAAAATACCAATTACCGAAATAAAAAAATATTTGAAATACCCGTCGCCTGTGGCCGGAATAAAAAGAAGGAAAAAGATTTAGGTGCACAGAAAAAAGAGAAATCGATGCAGTTCGGTATTTTTTAAATCAGGAATACGTGGATAGTAAAAGGGACATTCGTACGGTATTCCCATTTGGTTCGCGGCACCAAGTTGGATTGAAGGATAAAGGCTAAAGACGACAACAACCGGCATCATGTATCAACGTCGTCGCTGCCTTGTCCGTCTGCGGCTAGTTGTTGTACTGCTTTGAGTTTCCGCCGTCTCTTGGTTGCCTCTCCTTCGTCCCGCTTCTTGCTCTCGCGCCACTGCTGTCGTCTCCTGAACTCGCGCAGGAGCCTACTGTTCTCTTCTTCTACTGAGAAAGGAACGAAGTCCTTCTCGACGGTGGCTTCCGCGTTCAAGCCCGAGGAATCGCGACGGCCACCTGCCATCCCTTTGCCACCTCCGGCGGTCCCCAAGGTAATGAATCATCTGTGTGTTTTGTGTGTGCAGCTGTTGATAGAGAGAGAATTTGATGGTTCCAGTTATTCCGGAAATTGGGTACATATTAGTATATCGATATAAGAGCCTCAAAAGTGTTATCTGGGCTTATCTTATTTGCATTTCCTGAAAAATTCGAAGCACCGTGAGGGATTAATGCTAGACTCTGTGTGAGCTTGTGTGTGTGTGTGTGGAGCGAGTGATGCTTCCAGTTATTTCGGGAATTGGGTGTATATCAGGATTATTGATATAAGGCCTCAAAAGTGTCGTATGAGCTTACCTTATTTTCATTTTCCTGAAAAATTGGGCGCCCCGTAAGGGATTAAATTGGACGCACCGTAAAGGACTAATGCAGGATATACGTGTGTGTGTGTGGTATTGTGTTGATGGATCCGATATGCTAGGAGCGAATTTGTTGGTTCTTTTTTAATGAATTTCGATGTGAAAATCTTATATAGTTTAAAAGCTGGTTCATGGAAAGAATACCAAAGGTACTGATGACTGTCTATGAGCAACAGAACTTGAGGGTTTTGTGTTGATGATATGACTAAAAAGTGGACGCAACCATGAAATTGCTGCACATAAGTGGTATGTTCAGGAAAACTAGACAGGGAAATGTGGATCTGATTAAAGCTGTTGGCTAAATGGTGTAGGAGAATGAACTTCTTGCTTTTGCAGACATGTTACTCTCTTTTGTTGACTTGTCAATGATAGCAACCACCAAACCAAAACGAGCATTTTTTTCGTACTAAGTGGGGTTGCCTGCATGGATTCTTTGTCACCATTGTGAACGATCAAGTGCCAGATATGCATTTAATTCCAAAAAGGCAAAATCACGTTGTATTTCCATTCGATCATTTTCTAAGGTATAATAGCGCTTTGGTGCTGAAACATAACTGTCCTCCTCATCTCCTATCCACTAAAGCTATCTAAACGAAAACAATGGAAGAAAACACAGTTTTTGACTTAAAGTTTACTGAATTCAGTTCTAGTAAAAGATTTAGAAAATGTACCGCTGCTTCAAAAGCTGATGCTCTATACCGTGGACCTACTGAGGCATTGTATTATGCTGCCTTTTTCATTTCATGGTGAACTTGAACATGTAGACATCTGGTGATGGGTTGTGGTGGATAGACTTAGATCTGGATCCTGGTTACTATCTGATAGGTGATTTAGATATTCTTCAATTTGATCTCCTCTCTAAGAGATGGTAAAACCAGTATAATAGAAAATAGAAGATATGAACAACACTGGACTTCATACTTCCAACGTAGTCCTTGGCCATACTCCATCTGGTAGTTTGAGTTTTCATGTGATTTTCTTTGTTTTGAAAATAAAGAGAACTTTGATTTCAATTTCCCTCCTTGTTGATATTTCCATTACCTGTGACAGTCTTCTCCTTTGATCTACTTTTATTAAGCATACGGTCACAAGTCAGCCTTATGTGTTGAGGGCTAATTAAAAAATGCCTACATTATTTCATAAGCTCGATTAAGTGAAGAAGCCAAGTACTTATTTTTTTCTGTTTGTTTTTCATAGTCCAACAAGAGGCAGAAGTTGTGGCATCACCACCATAGGCATTGCCATTTTGAGTTGTTAAATGAATTATACAACGTAGGCATTTCCCATACTAGATGGGGTCGGCATGGATCATTTGTTTCCATAGAGCTTGATCATGTGTCATGCTAATAGTTAACTCAACATAAGCTGTTAAATAAATTATCATTCTATAAAATTGTTGGATTTTAAGTGTTATCCACGGTTTCTGAAAAAGCTATACATGATTGTGTTTGCTTGTTGCTTCAGTCACATACTATTACATCATTTCTTTTCTCTGTTTCGGTTTAAGATTGCACTCTGCCAGTCTGGAGATAAAGAGAGAAACATTGCTCATGCACACAAAGCAATTGAAGAAGCTGCAGAAAAGGGTGCTCGACTAGTTCTTCTGCCTGTAAGAAGTACTAAACCGTTGGATAATTTAGCTCTATGAATCAAATTTATCTGCAAAACTCCGTCCATGTAAGGGATCACCCTTGCATGGCCAGTCCCAAGCCCGAATAAAGGAGGAGGGTTGTGTTAGGCTTTTGACAGCCACCGTAAAACTTTGCCAAATTTTATACCATAGATTACACAAATTATGAGTATTGCTTTGGGGCGTTCCCGCCTACCGACGTGCTGAAAAGCCCGAATGTAGTGAAAAGTAAGCAAGGGCTACTACATTTTTGCCACTATATTTTTGTCCAGATGCAGTGAATCAATTGCAAAAAAGGTCCCCACGTCATGAACGGGTGTGGGTAAATAAGTTAGTCCCGCTACATTTCCACCCGAATGTAGTGAATAAATTATAGAGAGGGTCTTCGTATTTTCAATATGGACGAATGCGGGGGGTAAAGAAGCTAGTCCTAGATAGTAAGATTCGTATTAGTTCTTAGAGTATCAAAACATTGTTTGGTTGGTAGATACTATGATTCAGAGAAAGATTTATATTCTATGTTTATAAGAGACAAAGTGGGTTGGGAAAAAAGCAAAGGAGATTAATGATATAGGTTTTAAATTATGGTACTCATGTAAGGAAAAGGCTCAAAACGGAGTTGGTATTATCATAAATAAAGATTTAAAGGATAGTGTAGTAGACATACAACGATATGGTGATCGAATCATGACATTGAAATTACTATTAGGAAAAGAGGTTTTTAATATAGTTTGTGCTTACACGCACCTTAAGTAGGACCAGAAGATAGTATAAAGATGGCTTTTTATGAAGAGTTAGATAAGGTGATTCAAAGAATTCTACAAAGGGAGATGATTTGTTTAGTAGGAGACTTAAATGAACATGTCGGTAAAGAGACATTAGGATATCAAGGATCAAGGTATTCATGGAAACTTTTGTTTTGGCGATATAAATGAGGAAGGTAGGGAGATTTTAAATTTTATTATGGTATTTGATCTATTTATAGTCAATACAATCTTCAAAAAACAAGATGAACATTTAATTACTTATAAGAGTGGCTTATCACAAACACAAATTGATTACTTTGTAGAAAAAAAGATAGAGCGTGATGTAAATATTGCAAGGTAATTCGAGGAGAAAGCTTAACCACCTAATATCGACTTTTAGTTATAGATTTACAAATAAAAAAATGGACAAAGAGGAAAAGAGTACATCGAGCTATTCGGACTAATTGGTGGAATCTCAAAAGCGAGAAAAACGATATATTTAAACAGAAAGTTCTTCAAGGAGATGCTTGAAATTATGTTGGTACACTTTGTGATATGTGGAACAATATGGCTATACATATTAGGAAAGTGGCGAAAGATGTGTTAGGTGAATCTAAGGGAGGTGTATCGGCACAAAAAGAAGCTTGGTAGTGGAGTGAAGTAGTGCAAAATAAAATCAAGGCAAAGAGATTAAGTTACAAATTACATTATGCTAAAAAAACTAGTGAAACTTTAGAGGCTTATAAGAAAGAAAAAAAAACAAAAAAGATGTCAGTGAAGCAAAAACTAAAATTTAAGAGGATTTATATAAAAAAACCCAACTCAAAAGAGGGTGAAAGAGATATTTTTAGGATAGTTAGGGCTAGAGATAAGAAAACTAAAGATCTTAATTATGTTAGATGAATCAAAGATGAGGATCAAAAAATTCTAGTGGCAAATGATGATATAAGAAATAGATGGAAAACTATTTTTATAAGTTTTTTAATGAAAATAAAGATATTAGTAGTAGCTTAGGAGAGTTAGCCAAATAGAAGAATTGATGGAGATGTTATGGATAGAATTAATGCTGATTGGTTAAAATGGAGAGGAGCATAAAGTATTCTTTGTGATAAGAAGATACCATTAAAGTTAAAAGGTAAATATTATAGAGCAGCAATTAGACTTGCCATATTTTATGGTTCTGAGTGTTGGGCAATTAATCATCAATATGTACAAAAGATGTCTGTGACAAAATGGAAGATGTAAAGATGGATGAGTGGTCATATAAGAAAAGACTGTATACATAATAAGGTTATTAGAAATAAATTATGTGTGGCACCAATAGAGGATAAAATGAAAGAATATCGTTTAAGGTGGTTTGGACATATAGAAAGAAGATCAAAAGAAGAACCTATAAGAAGGTACGAAAAACTATATTTTGAAAGTATTAAAAGAGGTAGAGGACGACCACAAAAGTGTTGGAAAGAAACAATAAAGAATAATCTAACTTATTGTGAGTTAACTGCTAACATGGCACATAATAGGGCTATACGTATACAAAGAATCCATGTAGCCAACCCCGTCTAGTGTAGGAAAAGGCTTAGTTATTGTTGTAATCAAATTTATTTGCAAACCGCTGAATAATGAACTTAGTGTTATGGGGGAAGTCTAAATTTTGTACATTATATATCATTGTTGGTTGATTGGATTGAAAAGAATAGTATAGAGAAAAATTATTCATGGTGTAATAAAGATTTGTGCATGAAACTGAATGCGTTTGATGAAGTATCTAGTTGCATGTACTCTGTCAGAGGCATAAACATTTACACCATCAAATCCTCTCCATCTTAAGGGGAAACTAGTAATTTTAAGAACATTTTAGTAAACAACCACCAAATGATAACTGTTAAAATTTTCTTTTCTTTTTCACTGGAAGACAAATAACAATTGTCAATCATACGTGGGTATAAAGGGCATCTGAGGCCCTTCACGGAAATAGCATTATTCATCAAATGCATTGTTTCTTTTATGGAGGTTCAATAGATCAAATCCCGGTTCAATGTTATTAAAATCATAGCGTATGATATAATATGATTTTATTACGTATTGGTCCCTAAATCGATATTATTCATGTACCTAAATCACTATATATAATTTATCAATACGTATTGCATCGTATCATATGGTACACTCTTGTATCATATAATACGGTGAAATTTTTTTGGAAGCCATGCTTTTCAATTTTCGAGGATGAAGGTTGTTTTAAACCCCTTGTTGCTACCTTCTTCGGGCTTCCTACCGCTTTCTCTTTCCAAGAGGCCCCCTGCTTTCTTCTCCAAAGGTCAAAGTCTCACATTTCTTATGTTTGTCAATGACAATCTTGATTCCTATTCGGTCGAGATAGCAAAGAAGTTTGGAAACAACACAAAGAAATAGCGTTGATGAGATACAACTTTTGTGAATATATCATACATAGTGTAGTTAGTCATGTAAGACATCTAGTTGGAACCAGAATGAATATGCACCCATGCTCTCCAATTCCTCAACAAGTTAAGATGTGAATGCTAAAAGAAATAAAAGATATATACAAGTGAGAAGAGGAACACAGATCATGAGGACTAAGAGGAGCATGAGAAGAAGCACAAGGAAAAGAATAAAGAAAATAATTAGGTTTTACATATTTTATTTATTTTCAAGTTTAAAACTTTGAGAACCTATGACTCTCCCGATATGTAGTAGCTTAAAACTTTAATATACTTTTTAAATTTTTTATTAAGATAGTATTATCTTTAATCATGCATGTGACATCACCTTACGATTTTTTTTAATATATTTTTAATTTTTAATAGTATTTTAAAAATTATAAAAAAATATATACCATATGATATGATACACACATATCGGTGCCCTATACAATATGGGCACCAATATGCTATTTACAACATTGGATCAAACAATACATAAAAGTTAGCTAGACTTGGATTTTGGCCTTTGCTTTCAGCTAGGCCTTTTGCAATGTTTGGTGCTTGATGAACTTTTCTATCTATCAATTTCCACTAGGTGGAAGATATGAAAGTTCTATTTATGTGAATAATTTTAGGACACTCAAAATCATTCGAGAAACAAGTCCTGAAAACAGAATTTTCTGTTTTTCAAAACTTGTGAATTTTGAACTTAAGTAGTTTATCATTTTCAACACCTTATTTTCATGTGAATTTGAAACATCACCAGTTTATTTGGAATCCTTAAGTGCTTAGGCTGACCTTTAAGCATCGGTTCAAGAAGGCCTAAAGCGAAAAGAGTCCGCTTAACCACAATCGCTAAGTCAGATTCACACTTTTGCTAGTTTTTATAACCTAGCTGGCACGCTCGCGCATGAAGTAGAACTAAAAGGATTGCTTCAAGTCTCTACATAGGCTTGGAGTGAAAATTTCACATCTACATTCTTTAAATTGTTCATGAATTGTGGAGATCTCTAAGTCACCAAAAAAAAATTTGAAAACAAGCTTTGAAAATAGAACCAGTTTTTCTTTTTCAAAACTTGAAGAGTTTCAACTTTTTGACCAAAGTGCACGAGTTTTTTCTATCACCACTACATTTCAACATGAATTTGGAACTTCACCTACACATATGAAATCCTAGAGAAATTTTCACTTAGCCACAATCGCCAAACAAGTCAAATTTGTAAACTTTAATAGTTTTTGGAAACTAAATAGCACGCTCGCGCAAACGAAGTAGGTTGACAAGTTTATTTCAAGTCTCTACATAGGGTTGAAGTAAAATTTTCACATTCTACACTCGCGCATAAATGAAGTAGGTTTAAAGAGTTTATTTTAAGTCTCTACATAGGAGCGAAGTAGGTTTTTAAAAATTTTCACATCTACAACACCCAACCAAGGGTTAAAGTGGTCCGACACCCTACACTTATCAAGGGTTAAAGTTGTTCGACACACTACACCCAACCAAGGGTTAAAGTGGTTGAAACGGTAAAGACTAACTCACGGGGTGAAAGCAAGTCGCCCGTACAAACAAACACTGGGAATGTAACTCAGTTGTTTTCAAAAGAGCTCATTGGAGATAATTTTTGCCATCCAACTTTAGATTTGTGATTTTAAAGCCTTTCCTTTGTCAGAACCAACATTCTCACCATAGTCTATCATTTTTTCTCCTTCGATCATGACGATTTTCCACTATTTTTGGGGGTGAAATATAAATTTTCTTCTTTTCCTTCGATTCCTTTTTTGTTTTGCTGAATTTTTTTTTTTGAACCAACCCTTTTTGAAATATAACTAACATGATTCAAGTTTCTTTTGACTGCGATCAATCCATGTTGCCCTAATCACCTCTTCTTCCTCAAATCCACTATAGGAATGCTCTAATCTCACTGATTAGGTTATGATACCATGTTGCAAAATAACTCAAATAAGATCAATGACAAATCAATAATAAATAACATTGATGGGAAGCAAGGAGGGAGTCGGCATCTTCATGGGCTACTGCCCCTAGGCATTACTTATACAAGTTTCTAACTTGAAAAATGGAAAAAACTAATGATACTTAGCTCTTAATGGATCATATTCTGATCCATAAGACCCAATTACAAGAAATTAAATGCACAAAGAAAATCTTCAGCAAGACCTAGTTATTAACGACTGGTACTTTTCTGTTTCTTGCTGTGATCAGATTCGCCAGTGTGAAGAATTGCAGGACACGGTTGCTTCTCTAAAGAAGCAGCTTTCTGATGCAGTAGCAGCAAAGGATGCTGTTTTGATGGCAACTCAATGTCCTACTGTCGAGGCTACCTGTCAAACAGATTTTGGTTTTAACGCTTTGGGTGACTTTTCCAAAAGGATTTCAGAAGTGAATTTCTCGCCCAATCACAGGTAAATTCCTTCTATCTTTTCAAAAAGGTGCTTATACTATTTAGTTAACAAGGATTTTTTTTATTGACATTAGAACGAGTAATTGGTTCACATTCTCTAGTATGCTCGGATTGGGTTAAGGTTCCTCTTTGGAATTTCAATATCTTATCACAGTGAAACTATATAGCTCATGCCATCTGACATGGCTTGACCCTTCACCCGTTTAGTCGAATCAGCCTTGGTGCTTAATTCATTAGTTGCATGTGTTCTGGTACTATATTATTGCTTGTACTTTTTTGCAATGTGAATATATAGACATCCGTACTCACTTTCCAATTCCATCCAATTTGAGCAATTGTGAACTCTTGCCACTATTTAGTTCCAAACCATTGATACGCTTCTGTTTCTATAACTCAGACAATTGTTTGATGTACCTTTTATTAATATTCTAGTTATAAACTCCTTACCCTGGCCCGTCCCAAGACCAGATAAAGGGGAAGGGTTGCGAGCGTAAAACTTTGTCAGAAAATGATTTCTACAAATGAAAACAAAGAATCCATGTAGCCGACTCCATCTAGTATGGGAAAAGGCTTAGTTGTTGTTGTATAATCTCCTCATCTTTGTGCCCAAAAGGATTCCTAGGTTATCTTCGTTCTTATAGTTGGTTTGTGATATTTCACGTCCTTGATGAGCTAAATCAGAAAATAAATACACTTAGCGAAGAAAAATGGCAACTTGAATCCAGAAATCAGAAGTTAGCAGAGGAGAGCTCTTATGCAAAGGAATTAGCTTCAGCAGCTGCAGTTGAATTGAAGGCATTCTCTGAAGAAGTTACCAAACTAATTCACAAAAATGAGAAGTTGACTGCAGAGATCGCAGTGCTGAAAGTTCCACCTCAGCGCCGTGTAGCTAATGGCACGATCAATTCCAAGAAGCTTGGTCATGTCAAGCCGCAGAACCAGGGGCCATCATTAAACGAGCTAAAGCGAGAACTTGCCACAAGCCGGGAATGGGAACTCTCTTACGAGACTGCACTTATTGAGAAGGAACAGAGGGGTGCAGAATTTCAAAAGAAAGTGCAGGAATCAAAAGAACGAGAGGCGTATCTTGAGAATGAGCTCGCCAACATGTGGATCCTGGTAGCTAAGCTGAAAAAGACTCGGGAAACTGATAAGGAGAACCATGAAGTTCAAGAAATTCAGCAGAAAGAGAAAACTGACAGCTCCAACAATTCAAGAAAACTTCCTGTTTGATGCAATCATTGTGGGTGATCTCGCATTCCTTTGTTTTCTTTAGGGGATGCACCTTTGCCTGAAGGAATATGCAGTAGAGCGGTCTAACGCTTCCCCTTTCATATTTCTGACCAGCACGCAGTAAATCAAAATCAGTCGTTGTGTGCCTTTTTTCAGTTTTTCTTCTTGCTTCATCACATCCTTTGGGCTGTTGTGCCACTTTCGTTGTATATATAAAGGGTTTCTCATTATTAATCACAAACCAAATGTACCTGCAGAGAGAGAGAGAGAGAGACTGCTATTGTGTAGACTTATCTGGTTCATGCGTTGCCGTTACGGTTTGGAACTGCCGACTCTAGTTCAAACTCATTGGTTCAAGTTTCGGTTTCATGGAGGAGGAACCATAACCAAACCAGGTGGTTTGGGCTCTGGTTTCTGGCCTGGTTCGGCTCTAAACCAGACTTCCCTACCGTTGTATATGACGTGCTCTTTTGACAAAGAAATTTCTCCACATAACTTCTGTTTAATCAGGTTCTAACGATCACAAGCCTACGGCGTCGTGATGACAAGGGTGCACTTGAAAAGAAGTTGCCATAATGCTTTCGGTGCTAACGAACTGTGGGGCTTCAGTTATAGAATTGTTCTCAGCGATGGCCTTTGATGTCGTTTATGTACAAATGCGCCTGGCTGCCACGTCTTCCAGATCCTACGTCTCTCTGTGTGTGTGTGTGTGTGTGCGCACAAGTGGTTTGATTTGATGAAAAGTGAAGAACCTTGCCATGGCTTGACATGCCGCTAACTCTCTTGGAGCAGAAGGTGCGGAGTGCGGACAGAGGAGATTGACCTATTTGGGACTTCGGTTTATGCTCATTTTCAACTCTCCGACGCACCGTCACTTGCTAATCTTTCGTGTTTGGGTGCCCAGGAATCCAGCATAAGCCTTTCTCTCTCTGTGTGCGTAGAGAGAGAGACACTTGCCGGATCTAAACATTTTGGCACAACTTTAACGAAGTTTAATATGGCAAAAAGTGATTTAGCTGTTTGATTTGCAGAGAGGCCTTAGAAAAGTGACGTCCTACTTTTCTTAAAGAAGACAAAAATTTAGGGTTCTAGAAGAGATCCCCAATATTTGATTATCTAAGAGGCTGCTCCAACGAATCTGAAAGAACAAATGGTGTCGGCATAGAACAGAATCTTGTCATGTGGTCCACAGTAGCTCGCTATGAAACCAGAATTTTGGGGGCCATCTTAGCGTTAGCTAGCGATATGAAAAATAAACAGTTAAATCTAGCGAACAGTAGCTCACCTGACTATGGGCTCGACTTACAAGTTGAAGGTCATGAGTTTGATTCCCAGGACATGCATCTGGCTTGAGCCTCTCCATTATACCCAAAAATAAGTAGATAAGGTGGAAAGACCATCTTAGAAGCTTAGGAAGGATGAACTAGTCTAATAGAATCTTTTCTTCCCACTACAGTTGCAGGGTACAAACTCTTAGTTTCAGATACAACATAAATCCAAGGATAAGCTCAACAAAGTAGACGACGTTGCATAAATCCCCAATGTGATGAACAGTGCAAAAGTTCCCGAAATAGATTGTTGGAATTGAATCGCATCGGCAAATTCCTGTTGAATAGGCCGCCAGATAGGAATACAAAATTGATACAGGTTGTTTCTTTTTTAATTATTGTAGTTTAATACCAAAACCAACCAAGCAAACAAGCCAAGCCTTTCCCATACCAAATAGGGTTGGCATCGTGGAGGCCTACTCTTCCTCTAAATACTTGTAATTTCTCATATATCTATGAGTTTAGAACATAGGGTTTCCAATTCAGTCCGTTTCAATTTGGTTCAGTTCAGCCAGTCCCTGAATTGCTTTGCAAAAAGATTCAAATCAAAATCCATTCTGACAAGATTCCACAATTCAGTGGATGTAATAGAGTTCGTGAAGCTACTATGGGAGATTTTATCAACAATAAGATCCTAAAAGAGAGAATGCACCTCTAACACACATTCCCACAACAACCAAATAGAACACCAAATGCCATATGAGTTAAGCGGAGTCCATTAATTGATCCAAATTGAATATGAAGACTAGCATTTAGTCAAATTTTAGAAGCAAACGCAAGGCCCTCCTTGCCGAGTTCATCTATGCTTTGAACTGGAGGCTGGAGTCTAGCAACCTTAGCAATGAGCTTGTTGTCATCTGGTGTGCCACCTTCAAGGAAGGCACCCACAAGCTTTCCGTCCTTGATCCAGTACGTGCCGAACTTCGGCTTCGGAGATGCAGGATCATTATCACCAAACAGGACAGTGTCACCAACATTGTCTCCATAAAACTGCCATGAGAGATCAAAGGAGCGGGAATAGAAGTATGGAAGATAATCATACTCTTCAATTGCTTTTCCCTCTTCAGTTGCCTTTATGTGCTGCATCAGAAAGAATCACAAAGATAGGAAGACTTAAATCTGAAGGTTGATTGCTAAAAACATTTGATTTCTGATAAGGATCCAACTCTAAAATCCGCAAGACTTAAGTCAGGCAAGTCAGACTTAAAAGACAAGTGATACCAAAACTTTTTGGACCGCCAATCTTTAAGGGAAAATGAACCAGTAGCAATTAAAAATATACAAAGTATTGTGGTAAAAAAGAATGTGTTCACCTGCTTGTTGACTGATTTAAACATTTAAACTGTAGTATTGGCACACTTGTCTCGTAGACAGGTGAGCATATCATAGTCACACAAATCTCAGTTCATATTTTGAAAATGTTGAAAAACCAATATGAAGGGCTACAACCATATCGACAAAATATTGAAAAATATTGCCTAGGCTTGGAATTTAGCGAGCACATCTCTATATTGTCTCATTATTGAAAAATACCAGCTTTCTACACTTTTTTCACCTCTATCTTTACGAACCGTCTTCCCTAGTACTTAATGTGCAAAAGATGAGATAAATTGTGACCAAAAAGGTTTAGTTCTCATGCTTCTCACTTTTCTGTATTTAAGCTTTTTCCAACGTAGCCATGGTTTACCGGGGATATATGATTTCTGAAAATAAACCTTGCCAAGAAATTGAGGAGAACAAGAACAATGACTAGGCATATTATTAAACAAAGTAGTGACAGAAAAGAGATTACCTTCACTGCTTGCTCTCCAGATTTTCTGGCATGATCGACATGCTCTACTCTTCTCAGTTCATTGTATAATTTCAGAGGAAAAGTTGACACATCACCTATAGCATAAACATCAGGCACGCTAGTCCGGAAGAAACCATCAGTCTGTTGATAAAATTATACCACAAAAGTTCAGAGCACTTGTAACTCATATGTGCATGAACAATTATACCATTTATGATTTATGCCAGTACTTGCAAACCATGAGTAACAAAGAGAGAAACGCAGTTACAAGAAAATGTCACAGTATACGTGTTCAGGAAACTGCAAAGCAAGATCATGGAAGAAAGAGAGAGTGAGAGAGGGGGCAACTTTATTATTAAGGCATACACCCTTTTCTGTGCCACGTGCATATCACTGTAATTCAATAGGGTTGCTACCCACGGGAATAGAAAACAGCGGTGGAAACAAAGTATAGAATAAAGGTCCTTGACACAAACTGTTACACGATGACTATCTTTTTCTGCTGTACTTATCCTATAATGGTGAGCATATTGTTGCGAAAACAAACATAGCTGATAAAGAAATGGATCATAATGATTACTGCAATAGACATGCTATGAGTTAGAACAACGGAGGGATCAGTGAGTCAAGATTACAGCCGTGGCATGAAAACAGGAATTATGTCGATGATCATTAGCACTGAATTCTAAATTTATAACATATCTTCCTAGAACCAAAAAGAAGAGACGTTCTAATCATTAGCATATAGGGTATTAAAGTGTCCAGGTACCACCTTGATTCCACCTTTTTCCTCTTCAACTTGACCCTTAAAAAGTGTTGTAAGTGGCCTGCCTCCAACGCCAACTACCACAATGTCTGCATCCAATACCCTTCCATCCTTTAGATGCACAGCCTTTACCTGGAAATTATAGGTACCATAGATGGAGGATAAGCTTAAGCAGAAAAGGATTAACACTGGGCCAGACACAGAAAAAACAGGAAGAAATATTGATAGCTTACATCTCCCTGTGCATCAGCATCAAACCCAACAGCTACTGTCCCTTTAACTATCTTAATTCCTTTGTTTGCATAGTAACCCTCATAGAAAGCCGCTATTCCCGAAGTGAAAAGGCGAGGCACTGAAGCACCAGAGAATGATTATTTATGAAACTTCCAGACTAAGAAACTTGTTCTTCAACTTAAGCTAAGAGGATGAATTATATGAAACATGCAGATTAGGTAACTCTCTCACTCTCACTCTCTCCCTCCGCCCCCTCCCCCAATACACATAGAGGGCAACAGACTCGGTGAAAAAGTGATGGTAGACTAAGAAAGGTGCTTTTTTGGGAAAAAGTGATCATATACCCATGTAATCTTCGTAGATGAAAATCTAAGAAACCACTGTTTACATGTATTTTTTTAGCTAAAATACATCAGATTTATCAAGATTAAAAATGAAAGATTCTTTAAATAGCTAAAACAGATCAGATTTATGTCCTAAATTTATCAGTCGAGTAATTTAAGTCTCCAGAAGGTTGATACTTACTGCACCACGGTTCAGGAAAGACCATTGTAACGTCATAGTTGTTAATTCTCAATGCTGCACCCAGTTCAAGACCGATGTATCCACCACCAACAACGACAGCTTTCCCATCTTTCTTTGCCCGAATAGCTCCCACAAGCTTGTCAGCATCATCAATTTCTCGCAAATAGAAGATATTGTTAGCATCTGCTCCTTTGACACCAAAATCAGTCAACCTAATAACCTGCAAGGTGGTAAAGGACGTTCAACATCAGGTGCAAATAATAAAAAAGAGAGGATGAAAAGTGAGTAACAGCTTTTCAGTAACACCAATTTCACCTCACACTAAATTCCTATATGAGAAATACTTAAGAATGCTCAAATAGCACACATAAATTATGTGCAAAAAACAGTAATCGATGGTTGAAATATGCAGCAAAAGATAGGATAGAAGATGGCAAAAGGATCGGCTGCTATTAGGGCTACTGCCACACTCTCTTTCTTCTATTCTACGAGAACAAGTTAAGTTTGCTGGTAGGGTTTTCTCCCTTTTAAATGCCAACATTACAATCAACTAATTTACCTATATGCCATTAATGATGTTTATTTAAAGCTACCTATAAAAACAACACTTAAAGTACATAACAACAGAAAATTAAAGAGATCAACACTCTCCCTCAAGTTCGGAGCATATAAGTCATATGCACCAAGCTTGTTACAATATAGTTTACTCGAAGGACCTCTCAAAGACTTAGTGAAAACATATGTCATTACTGATCATTTGAATTGACAAAGCTAGTGGTGATGTCTCCGGATAAAGATCTTCTCTCTAATAAAAGCTGACACTATTTCAATGTGTTTG
This sequence comes from Brasenia schreberi, assembly GCA_036023115.1. NCBI lineage: Eukaryota > Viridiplantae > Streptophyta > Magnoliopsida > Nymphaeales > Cabombaceae > Brasenia > Brasenia schreberi. The sequence continues at coordinate 8,912,295 of JAYKKT010000073.1, forward strand.
GTCCTCTCATGAAACACTAGAATGGAAGCAATAGGGCAAGGCGCAACTTGTTTATCACAAATAAGAGTCATTTGCATAACGTTTCCAAACTAAAGCTCTTTAAGAAGCTATTTTAATCCACTTAAACGAGTTCACAAGTAGCCGGAAAGCCAGTGGCTCGATATTCCGTCTTTCTAAGACTTGATCTTTCCAACCATATTGTTTCTTACTCTTCTAGGATATTAGATTACCCCCCAATGGATACATAATAACCAAAGTGGACTTCCTATCGTTAGGAGAACCTCGCCCAATCAAGCATCTCGAGTATCCAACAACTGAGTGTGTCCTTTGTCTTCATAGACAAGGCCTTTTCCTCCGGAGCTCTCTTAATATATATTGAGAATACGAATCATCGCATCCCAATGTCCTTCACAAGGTGAGTTTAGAAATTAGCTTACTACACTCACCGCAAGAAAGGAGATATCTAGATCTGCAATCAGTGAAGATAGTTAAGTTTTTCCAACCAATCGCTCTATATCTTCCCCTCGGGTCTAGAAATGGCTTCCTCCTCGATCCCTATAAAAGTGTAACATTGGGATCCATAGAGTGTCAACTGGCTTTGCATTCAATAGTCATGGTTTCCTCAAGAATGTTCATAGTATACTTCCTCATGGGAGATAACTATGTCATCCTTGGATTGTGCCATATTTCAATTCTTAAGAAATAACGAAGTTTTTGCCAAGATCTTTGGTCCGGAAAAGGCTGATGACAGAGGTCCGTGCTTTTATCCGAGTTATACCTGGTGATCGGGCCGTCATTGTCAGGATGACAATGTCATCCACATACATAATCAACAGATACAAATTTCTGATTAAAGTATGGCGATAGAAGACAAAGTGGTCACCCCTCATCAAGGCCATACCAAACTGCACGAACAACAAGATCGAATCGATCAAACCAAGCCCGAGGAGGATTGTTTCGAGACCATACAAGGACTTGTGTAGACGACAAACGAGGCCGAAGACTCCCCCCGAGCAACAAACCTCGGGAGGTTGCTCCATGTAGACTTCTTTCTTCCGCATCACCAGCGGAGAAAAGCATTCTTGATGTCCAAATTATGAAGCGGGGCCAAAGTGGGCGAATAGCGGCCATGTACAAAAAATCCGAATGTAAGCCATTCTTTGCCATTGGTGAGAAAGTGTCCCCATAATTTAAACCAAATATAATGGGTATACCTCTTTTGCACCTAAGAACCTTTAGGTGATCAAGAGTGCACATCAAGGTCAACCTTGACCATATAAATCCATTGGAATCCTACAACGTACTTCCCGTGAGGAAGAGAAAACAAGTCCGAATAAGCTACTATCGCTTCCCGGCGGCACTCATTTCCATCAATCATTGCTTCATTCACCACTCAAGATGTGATAAAGCTTCACTCTCTAGAGGTTTTAGGAATAGACATAGAAGACAAGCATAATGCAACGAAGAGAGGCAATGGTAACTTAGAGTAACATAGTGAGGTAGAAGTGGTTACGAATGGGATCGTATACCTTTTCGAAGTGCAATGGGTATATTCAAATCTTCCTCACTTTGTTCTCTTAGGGCATCACTTTGATCTATTCTCCCCCTTGGTCTTCCATAGGAATGGGCATAATTATCTTCTTTTCTCCTTTCGTGTAGACTTTCGGCTTCTTTTCTTCTTGTGGTTTGTCTTCTTTTATGACATCTTGGTTTTCACATAGACCTTCATTTGTAGTATTCATAGGAAGTATTTGTTTTTTCATGCTAGAACTTGGCAATTTAATTTGACTCTAGAAATATGGAGCGGTTTCAAAGAAAGTTATATCCATTGATATGCATTTTCTAACAATTTTTAGATCATAACAAACATATCATTTCTTTACACACAAATAACCAATGAAAACACACTTGACAACCCTTGGATCAAGCTTGTCACGAAATTGATTATGTACATGAACATAGCAAAGGCATGAGTGGACTAGTTCAACTGATGATCTAGACTCCCTACATGGAAATGAAGTTCTATGGTGTTTAACCCTTTAACAAGTGTCACACTCAAAGACTAAATCATTAGGAACTACAAGAGGATCTAACTCTTTAACCTTCAAAACAGGTAAATGTCCTAACCGACTATGTTAAATCCTCACTTCTTCCTCTACAGTAGTGGTTGCTAGTGCTCTTCTCTACTCCAAAAGTTGATAGCTCATTCCTTAATTGACTACATCCAAAGATTCTTCCCATCCTCAAATCCTAACATACACAACCAGATAGAGAAAAAGTAACTGAACAATTCAAGTCTCTAATCAAAAAGCTCATCAATAACAAATTTACTGGGAACTTGGGAATATAAATCACTGACTCAAGTTTGAAATTTTTGGCTTGAATTGCTCCCTTTCCTTCCATTATAACTAAGGAACCATTTGTCACCTTTACATATTGTAGTATGGAAGTAGTCTAATACCTTATGAAGATTGACATATCACCTATCATGTGCTATATGGCTTTAGAATCTATAACCCATAAATTTGAGCTATTTTTAAGGAGTTACCGCCAATGGTATATGAGGTAGGAAGGGTTATTTCATTGTTTCATGAAGAACCCGAGGGCTTTTCAGGTAGCCTGAATTCAATATTTGCAAGTTTTTCTTTAGTTCTATCATTTTATCCATAGAATTAAGCTATGTTTTCTTCTCGCTCATGGCTGCCACGTGATTTCTATAATCTTTGTAATATGTTGGCCTACCAATAATCTCCCAACAATGTTCTTGAGTGTGTCGTCTTTTTCTATAATGTGTGCAGTATGTTATTATCCTCAAAATTCTAAGCTCATCCTCTTCTTCTACCTCTAACTGAGTCTCTTCCTCTTTGATAATTAATCTACCCCTTCCAACAAATGCAGATTTTTTGGTTTGTATCAGCTCTCCTTTCTCTAAATTTTTTCGATCTTCCTCTCTCAACAAAAGAGAGTATATTGTTCCCACTAAAGAAATTTCTTCCTTGCTGAGAATATTTAGCTTGATTGATTCATATTATGGAATATACTCATAGAAAATCAAACACTTTCTGGATTTCTCCATCTGCAGTTCTTTCTTTTATACAGTTATTGCATTTATATACTCGTCGATTGATTTGTCTCCTTGACGATATTTTCTTATTTTCTCAAAGATTTCATACTCTTTAGCTATATTCCTTTATTTAGAATATGTTTTCTCAACTGCAGACCAGATTTTTACAACTGATTCCATATACATAAATGTTTTAGTAGATGTATTCATTGATTGAATTAGTCATGAACTTACCAAAGCATCATCTTTAGACCTTCCAAAATCTACACTATCCTCATTTGGCCAAATTTGATCTTGCTTAATCATTTCTAGTTTTTCTCTGAATCGTAGGACAAGTTCGATGGATCTTGCCCATTTCCTATAATTCCTACCTTCTAGTTAGATTTGGTAATTTGGAAGGGTTGCAATTTATGGTTATTTTCATAAGTTGCATCCTGAGACTCTTCTTCCAATCTTCCTTTTATCTTATATATGCGTTCTTGATTGAAATTGTCCAACAATTTGCAGATCCGTGGTATTCTTCACTTCAGATCAGCCTAAGTCTTCATTCTTCTTACTGCACTATAAGTCACCAACGATTCTAACACCACAACCAAATCAGCCCAATAGGCTCTGATACCATGTAAAAAAATAATAATCGATAATTGAAATATGCAACAAAAGATAAGATAAAAGATGGCAAAGGATCGACTGTTATTAGGATTTTCGCCACACTCTCTCTTTCTTATATACCACGAGAACAAGTTAAGTTTGCTAGAAGGGTTTTCTTCTTTTCAAATATTAGCATTACAATCTACTAATTTACCTATACATCATTAATGAGCCTTATCTAAAGCTACATTTAAAAACAACACTTAAAGTACATAAGAACAGAAAATTAAAAAGATCTAATCTAGATATCGAATCTGAATATGATCCACGAACAGTCATGAGCATCTCCTTGTCTTTTCATGCCTCAATTTGACTTCATTCTCTCAACAATTATACACTGAATGCAGAAGCAATCTCACTCTAAAGGCAACAAGGAAGTCTCCAGTCTTGTAACTATGGAAGATTGCAATCTTTCATAAAAGCCAAGGTCGCAGTCTTTGTAATTTCTTTATGATTTTTGATAGCTTTATGGCTTTTTATTTTGTAAAGTTGACATTTTTCCTTAGTACTGAGGCAAAAAGGGCATGTTACAAATTACATTATGCGAAACTTTAGAGGCTTATAAGAAAGCAAAGAAAAAAGTGAAAAAAACCATTAGTGAAATAAAAGCTAAAATTTTGGAGGATTTATATAAAATACTTAACTCAAAAGAGGGTGGAAGAGATTTTTATGATAGCTAGGGCTAGAGATAAGAAAACTAACGATCTTAATTTTATTAGATGCATCAAAGATGAGGATGAGAAAATTCTAGTGGCAAATGATGATATAAAAATAGATGAAAAAACTATTTTTATAAGTTTTTTAATGAAAATAAAAATGTTAGTATTAGCTTAGGAGAGTTAGCCAAATCAAAAAAGCATATAACCCACAATTTCTACCGATATATTCAAAAAAAAATGAAGTCAAAGAGGCTCTTAAACATATGAAGGGTGGTAAATCGGTAGGACCAGACAATATTCCTATCAAAGTTTGGAAAATCTTAGAAGAAACAGGAATCACTTGGCTCACAAGACTATTTAATAAAATATGGAGAAACCAAAAGATGTCCAAGGAATGGAGAGCAAGTACACTTATACCCATATACAATAACAAGAAAGACATTCAGAATTGTGCGAATTATCGAGGTATCAAGTTAATGAGCCATACTATGAAATTATGGAAAAAAATTATCGAATATAGGTTAAGACAAGTATCGAGTACAATAGAGAACCAATTTGGATTCATGTCAGGCAGATCTATTGTTGAAGCGATTCACCTTTTGAGATGTTTTATGAAACATTTTAGAAAAAAAAAAAAGACCACATGATATTTATTGATCTAGAAAAAACTTACGATAGGATACTGAAGGAGGTTCTTTGGAGAACCTTGAAAAAAAGAGGTATCCCATTGACATATATAAACCTTATAAGAGATGTACGATAGTGCAAAAACATGTGTGAGGACTCGTGAAGGAATGACAGACTTCTTTGAAGTTAATATTGGGTTACGTCAATGATCAACTTTAAGTCCATATTTATATTGGATATTGATGAGAACAAAACATATTCAAGACGAAGTACCTTGATGTATGTTATTTGCAGATGACATTGTGTTAGTGGAGGAGATTGATGAGAACAAAACATATTCAAGATGAAGTACCTTGATGTATGTTATTTGCAGATGACATTGTGTTAGTGGAGGAGTCTAAAGAAAAAGTTAATAGAAAATTGGAACTATGGAGAAAAATATTAGAATGTAAAGGCTTCCAACTTAGTAGAACAAAGACAAAATCTATGTAATGTAAGTTTGATCATTTGGTTACATTAGAGGATATAGAAATTAAAATTGGCACACATTGCATCCCCCAAAAGGAAAGTTTTAAATACCTAGGGTCAATTTTTCAGAGTGATGGAGATGTTATGCATAGAATTAATGTTGGTTGGTTAAAATGGAGAGGAGCATTCTTTGCGATAAGAAGATATTATTAAAGTTAAAAGGTGAATATTATAGAGCAATAACTAAACCTGCCATGTTTTATGGTTTTGAGTGTTGGGCAGTTAATCATCAACATATACAAAAGATGTTTACAAAAATGAAGATGTTGAGATGAATGAGTGGTCATACAAGAAAGACCGTATACATAATGAGGTTATTAGAAACAAATTAGGAGTGGTACCAATAGAGGATAAAATGAGAGAATATTGTTTAAGAAAAGAAGATCAAAAGAAGAACATGTAAGAAGGTATGAAAAACTAGATTTTGAAAGTATTAAAAGAGGTAGAGGACGACTACAAAAATATTGGAAAGAAACAATAAAGAATGATCTAGCCTATTGTGAGTTAATTGCTAATATGGCATATGATAGGGCTTTGTGGAAACAAAGAATCCATGTAGTCGACCCCGTCTAGTATGGGAAAAGGCTTAGTTATAGTTGTTGTTGTTGTGACAAAACTGTAAATATATGCATATCAGGATCTCCCAGTATGATTAAGGGTTGAATACGATATTCACAACTAAGATAAGGGTTGGGTTAGGGTCAATCACTTCCTTTCTCCTACTTATGGCCTTGTGGAAGTCGATGAGTTATACTCAACTTCTAGTCATTGTTCTTCCACTCATGCGACGACGAAACACATATCTATGAACTCCACATCTTTTTCTTTCACACGAAAATGTAAAGTAGCAATCCACAGTGAAAAAAGAATGATTCATGATAAGATCAAGTGATTCCTGCTATGAACTAAGATCGATGATTCTCCAGCCATAACTATGTTATCAATAGTGCGCTATAGCGCCCGCTATAGCGTTTTAGCGGGTCTAATTACGCTATAGTGGGCAACCCTTAGCGGGCGACCCACCAGGGCTGCTATAGCACCGCTAAGAGCACTATAGCGGTCCGCTATAGCACTCTTAGCAGACATATTAAAATCGACCCGATCCAAATGATATAAAAGGGGACGAAACCCTCGTTCATCCCCCGTCCCACCTCTCCCTGTCTGGTAACTCTCTCTCTCCCGCCTCTCGCCATCTCTCACACCCGCCTCTAATCATCTCTCACACCCGCCTCTCGCCACCACCACCCCTAGGTATGCCTTTCTCTCTGCTCTCCCTGTCTTAAGTAATGCCTCTCGCCATCTCTCACACCTGCCTCTTGAGTTTGTCTCCTAGTCAATATGCTTTTTCCACACTACTCCCTCTGTTGCATCATATTCTTTCTTTCTTTTGTTTACAACGGGAGGCTGAAGCCAGGTATGCTCGTGGCATCTCATGTAGCCGAGAGCCCTGCCAGGTGGGCTAATGCCCTGAATGTTATGATTGTATCATATTCTAAGTTCCATATCTGCATGTTCGTTTTTATCTATGTTCTTTCAAATTTTTGCGTTAGCTTCAATCATATCTCCTTCACTGATTATGGGGTTGGATTTGCCTTTTTATGGTCGATAATCACTCAGTTCAAATCTGACTATGTTCATTGACATGCCTACTTGTGTGAATTTCTAGTTTTCTCGTTATAGTTGAACTTGCAGATGTTCGGTTGGAATTCAGTCTCTTTATCTTTATTGGATACAGAAGAGAAGTCAAACTTGTTTCAGTCCCATGCTAAGTGTAATGCATGCATTAAACCTAGTGTAGGGGCAGACTCAAAATGGAGGTCATTAAAATAAATTACATTTTCAAGACCTTCAAGTAAGAATGTAATTTAAGTGACAGTAGGTCAAAGGATAGTCAGGATTCAGAGTATCAGCCACCTTGTCTGCTCCCAACCACCTGTTCCTTTTCATGACAAAGATGGGATACTAATAAGATACAGAAGAATCGTAAACCACACTGATTTTATAGTGAAATCTGTTAAGCAGAACGTGAACCTTACATGAAATGAACTGACTTTCCCAAATAACAAAGAGTGCATGAAGTACTAAATGATGCTTAGTAGGCATCGTTCTCTCAAAACGAATGCTATGAACATGCTTCCCTTGCAATAGTTCTTCCAATGACCTCTTTTATCAGAATTAATCAATGTAAAAGATTCCACAAGGGGACAAGTTTTTTTTAAATATGTTAACATGTTGGACTAAATTATTTCTTTAAGTTCCATTTACCAAATAATGGGTATACATGTCCAGGTCATGCTCATGTTTCCACCAATGAATATTTGTACACCACAGGACATGCCACCAAATGGGCATGTCCATACCAAATAATGTTACTTATTTAATGTTCTATTTCTTGTATAAGGTTGAAAAACTCAAGCTGAGTAATTATTTTTATTTTTTGTAGTGAGTATGGAATCATCAACAAGTGCAGCGGCTTGTTCTCCAAGTGGTAATAGCAGTGACAGTTATGGCATCGGCACTAGTAATACAATTGGCATTCGGTTTTCTAATCCAGCATACAACTATAGACCCCCAGCTTCTAAGGATCGAGGATGGAATTGGGGTTTGACAAAATCTAGGACGGATAATATGTCAATATTTTGTCCATTATATGGTCATATTTCTACCAGTAGAATAACAAGATACAAGGACTATTTAATGGAAAGAAGCGAAAATGTGGCAGCTTGCAAGAATGCAACTGAAGAAATAAAGAAAATAATTTACGATTATGTGCACAGTACATCGAAAAAGAAGGTCAAAAAGATTTCATTTACATATAGAGGAGAAGCTACTAGTATGGAAGCTAACATAAGAGGCGTCCAATGTTTATCATCTTCATCATTATTTGGCTCACGACCACTGCTTTCGAAGGGACCCATGCATTCATTTGTGCGTTCATCACCAGACTCACAACAATAATCTACATTAGAAAATCAATATAAGAAAGAAAAAACAGAACGAGTATGCATATTCATTAGCACGTGGATGTATCAAAATGGAATCCCTTTTAATGTTGTCAGATCCCCTAGCTTCCAAGTGATGGTTCGTTATATAGGGCAGTTTGGACCTGGAATGAAGGCTCCATCATACCATGAAGTAAGGGAAACATTCTTTGAGAAGGAAATAAGAAGAGTAAGAGATTTTACGAATGGATTTAGAAAACATTCGGCTATATATGGATGTTCTATTATGTCAGATGGATGGACGGATAGAAAACAGAGAACACTAATAAATTTTTAGTGCATTGTCCTCAAGGTATAGTGTTTCTTAAGTCTATTGATGCATCCCATGAAGTAAAGGATGTAAATAAATTGTATACATTGTTAAAAGAAGTAATCTTAGAGGTTGGACAAAAGAATGTTGTGTAGGTCATCAGAGATAATCCAACAAATTATATTGCAGCTGGTAGAATGTTGATAGCTGAATTTAATCATTTGTTTTGGATACCATCTTGAAGATATTGGAGAGATAGAAAAACTAAAAGGCATCTTCATAAGGGCAAATAAGCTAGTGACATTTTTGTATAACCATGAACAAATATTGCATATGATGAGACATTTTACAGGAGGAAAAGACATACATAGACCGGTTGTGACCCATTTTGCTACTAAATTCTTAACCCTGGACAGCTTGTGACAGTGAAAAGAAGCTCTAAGGTCGATGGTTATTTCTGAACAATGGGCCTTTATCAAATAGTATTGAAGGAAAGCAATCTAAGGCAATAATTTTGCAACTTACATTTTGGAAGGGTATTAGTTTTTCACTTAGAGTAATGGGTCCTTTGGTAAATGTTTTACGTATGGTCGACAGTGATGAAAAACCAGTCATGGGCTACATCTACGAGAAGATGGATCATATAAAGGAACAAATAAAGGTACATAAATATTTTAATTTTATGTGTTATTTGTTAATCTTTACTTCTTAATCTTATAATAACATTTATCTTCTTGTTTTATAAGTTAATGTGAAAAACAAAGAAGAGCAGTTTGCTTTTATTTGGGAGATCATAGATAAAAGATGGGACACGCAAATGCATAAGCCATTACATGTTGTTACATTGTATCTAAATCCAGGGTTGTATTATGATTATGATGTGATAGAATATAATGCTGAGATTAAAGGTGGTTTGTTTCAAGTTATAGGTTTACTTGTACAAAGTAAGGAAGAACAACAACAAATCAGTCAACAACTTATGAGTTATCGAAGTGCCGTAAGTGGTTTTGGACTAGAATTAGCTATAAGTTTGAAGAAAGCATATGCACCAGGTAATTAATTCAAGGAACTTTGCTTTCTTAATTATTTCATTATTAAGATATGATTTAGGGTTTTTTAATATGATTTATTATTTACACATGATTTTTAACTTTTTGTAATAGCGGAATGGTAGATGACCTTTGGTTATGGATGCCCTGCATTGCAAAATTTTGTTATACGGGTTTTGAGTCTTACTTGTAGTGCTACCCCATGTGAACGCAACTGGAGTACCTTTGAAATGGTAAGAAATTAAGAATTATGCTTTTTTATTTACACTATAATTAAATGAAAGTTTCTTTTTAATTAACGACTTACCTAAATTCTTTCTCTTATCTTAGATTCATACAAAGAAATAGAATAGATTATTGCATCAAAAGCTTAACGATTTAGCTTTTGTACAATATAACGAAAAGCTACAAAGAAAGTACAAAGAGAGGAAATCTAATGGAGCAAATTTCGACCCCATCATGTTGGCATCGATTGAAGATCACGATGAATATCCTACTGATGATGAGTTTGTTGGTGATGATGATTCTCTTACATGGCGAAATATCGATATGGCATCCGAAGCATCAAGAGCGGGTGTTATTTATACAAGGTCAAGCACATGAAAGTGACAAAGAAGGCAAAGCAAAGGGAAGGATAAGATACCTATGGAAGATGAAGAAGAATTTAATTTTGAAGAAACAGATGAAGAAGAAGAGGAACTAGAAGAACACGGATCTTTTTCTGAAAATGAGTGAACATGACCTAAATAATTAAGTGTGATTGTAATTGAATTTTGATGGACGCTTTGTATTTTTGAATTAGCTTATTGGCATTCTTTTAGTTTCTTGCGTATCCCATTGAATATGTAAGTTTATGCCATTCATATCCTCATGGTAGCATACTATAGCATGGAATGATAAGTTTCTTGTGCACCATTAATGAATGCTAGTCCTTGTTTTCTTTCATCTTGGACCAGTTCTTATGCAGAGGTTGCACTCACTATAGTAATTGTGTTTAACTGTTTATGTACCTTTTCGTTCTAGTATTGCTTTTGAAGGAACCACGCAATTTGAGGTATGTTAAATCCTCTGAATATGGTAGCCTTAACCCGTTCTCGTTTAATTTGCATTAACAAGTGGTTGTATCTATCTTATGTTTCTGTGTTTCTTTAGAAGTTAGAAGTAGAATTTGTTTATTTAGTCTATTCATATTTATGAAAGAAGTGGTTGTGTTTCGTGATATTTCTTAGAAATTATAGAACCCATTATATATATATATATATATATATATATATATATATATATATATAATTTTTTAATCATAAATAAAAGTGTACCGCTAAACAGTGTTATCCATATCACACCATATCGTATCGTGGGCCACCACGATATGATACACCTAAGTGTATCGTGATTTAAAGGTTATCTCACCGTATCGTGCGATACGGGCCGTATTGCCCGTATCGTACGATACGGGTGATACTCCTAGGAACCCTTATAAAGGATCCTCGACCGAACCGAAACCCGTGTTTTTGCGGGTTTCCTCTCTCTCTTCAGACGTCCCCAAGCTCCCTAAGAACCATTCTTCGCATCCTTGATTTTCAAGGCTCCAAAAACGTGCTCTACAGTGTCCGTGCAAGCCTCGTATCTCGGATTTAGGTATATTTTTAGTGTTTTTCTTCATTTTTTCCTTTTTATTTATTATTTTCTTTGTTTATTTATATTTTTCTTTTTTTGAATGATAAATATGAAGTTATTAAGTGTGTGGATATGATTTTTATTGCATTCATGAAGTGGGAGACACTCTATTTGAGTATTATTTGACGATTGGGGATTTACGAAGTGCTTTTATTTTTACGTTTTTTATGGAATTAAAGTACTCAATTGAGATGGCAGGAAGGGGTGTTAGAAACTCTCATTCTCGTTCTGATGATCCGACATGGCAGTGGGGTACACCAGTTGAGGGTTCTAGATTAAATATCAGATGTTTATTTTGTAAGAGGGTGGTTAGTGGTGGAATTTTAAGGTTGAAACACCACCTAACAGAGACTAGGAAAGAAGTTGCTCCATGCACAAGCAGAGTTAGAAGTTTGCCTGAAGGTATTAAATGACAATGTCTGCAGATGATTGAGAGTATACAAGAAAGAAGACAACAAAAGGATGATTTGAAGATGTTTGAAGACGATGATGATGCTACTGGATTTGGATTCACTGGTAGTTTGCCTTCAGATACTAGAACAGATATTAGTAGTAGTAGTTCACAAGCACTAGCAGGAGAAAGAGGGTTGCTGAAGACTTTGGAGGTGGTAGAAGAGGAAGTTCAAGAAGGAGTAGAGGAAGAGCTTCTTCTAGCATACATTCATTTTTTCCTCCTATAACTACACCTGGTGCTCAACCTAGAATTCGTGTTGCTATGGCTTCAGAACAGTTGCATGATCAGGCAGACCTTGCAGTGGGCAGATGGTTTTATGATGCATGCATTTCATTCAATGCAGCAAACAGTTTTCATTTTCAAGCAATGGCAGATGCAATTGTTAACATCGGTCCAAGATACAAGATGTGTTGAAAAATATGAGTTTAGAGTCATTTCTAGTATATTTGATGTTTTAGGATAGTAAATTTGATGTTTTAGGTATTATTGTAATTATCCAAAGTCGTAAGGGTATTTTGGTAATTTTTTATACTAAGGGTATTTTGGTTATTTTATGTTTTTACAGCTCCTTATATAAGGGTTGATAGGTTGTATTAGGGTTTAAGTTGCTGGAATTAAGGAAAAGAGAGAAAGAGGGGGCGGCCTCCATTGGAGGTCTGCCCCCTTCTCCGATCTCCATGCTTTTTCTCTTCATCGTGTGTTCATCTTTTCTATTATTGATTATCCACTGCGCATTCACGTTTCCAACATGGTATCAAAGCCGTATGATTAATGCGACGCAAATGCAAGGAAAGAGAGAGATGGAAACCCTAGGTGCCTCTCCCTACGTTCCGGTTACGAGATTAAACCCTCACCATCGGCAAGACAACACCTTTAAGAGAGAAACCGCGGTGGGCATCGTCTCTTGGGCTAGGTTTTCTACGAGTCTGTAAGATTGGCATCATCCAGTAAGAAGGCGGAGTACTTTTCTGATCGCCCTATAAAAGTACACTTCTTTGTCCAAGAGAAATATTCACCTGCACATCAAGTGTTCGATGAAATGCCAAAGAGATGTTTACCTCCATATCAAGCGTTTGCTGAAATGTCTAAGAAAGAAGATGTTTACCTGAGCATCAAATGTTTGAAGAAATGTCTAAGAAAGATAGAAAAATTCAAGAAAAAAGTAAAGAAGAGATTAGTACGAGATGATTGTCTCCATTCAAAAAACAACATGAAGAAAGTTTACAGAAAAAATATTATGTTGAAGATTGCAGTTATGAGGACTGAAGAATTTTTTATGTGCAACCATAAGTGCTGCTTGAGATGATCAGCCAGGAAGGCTTAGTTGATGTTGCAGCCATATATACTGCTTGAGAAGATCAGTTAGGAAGTCTGAGTTAATGTTGCAACCAGAGATGCTGGTTGAGATGATCAGTCAAGAAGGCTGAGTTGATGTTGCAGCCAGAGATGCTGCTTGAGATGATCAGTCAGGAAGGCTGAATTGATGTTGCAATCATAGATGCTGCTTGAGATGATCAACCAGGAAGGCTGAGTTGATGTTACAGCCAGAGATACTGCTTGAGATGATCAGCCAGGATGGCTGAGTTGATGTTACAGCCAGAGATGTTGCATGAGATCATTAGCTAGGAAGGCTCAGTTGATGTTGTAGCCAGATATGCTGCTTGAGATGATCAGCCATGAAGGCTGAGTTAAAGATGTTGCAGCCAAAGAAGCTGCTGAAGATCAGATCAATCATAAAAACAGATGAAGAATGTTGCAGACAGATGAAGAATTTTTGGCAAGTTTGGAGTTCGAAGTATCTCACTCCCAACTTGAGGAGGGGTATTGAAAAATATGAGTTTAGAGTCATTTCTAGTATATTTGATGTTTTAGGATAGTAAATTTGATGTTTTAGGTATTATTGTAATTGTCCGAAGTCGTAATGGCATTTTGGTAATTTTCTTTATTAAGGGTATTTTGGTCATTTTATATTTTTACAGCTCCTTATATAAGGGTTGATAGGTTATATTAAGGTTTAAGTTGTTGGGATTAAGAAAGAGAGAGAAAGAGGGGGGCGGCCTCCATTAGAGGTCCACCCCCTTCTCTCATCTCCATGCTTTTTCTCTTCATCGTGTGTTCATCTTTTCTATTATTGATTATCCGTTGTGCAATCACGTTTCCAACAAGATGCCCTCCTATCAGAAGTTGAGAGGAAAGATCTTAGATAAAACCATCATTGAAGTCCAAGAATATTGTTTGATATTGAGAGAGTCATGGAAGGAGACAGGTTGCACTATCATGGCAGATGGATGGACAGATAGGCGATGAAGGGTCTTGCTAAACTTTCTTCTCTACTGTCCTAAAGGACTTATATTTTTGAGATCTTTGGATATGTCAAAAGAGAGAAACATTGTGGATATTCTACGACAAGAATTTGAAAAAGTTAAACAAGAAATTGGGCTAGAGAATGTAGTCCAATTGATTACAGATAATGTAGCTAACTACAAAGCAGCTGGAAAGGAGTTAACTGATATTTATGGGACTTTTTATTGGACACCATGTGCAGCCCATTGTTTAGATCTCATCCTTGAGGACATTGGTAAGATGGATGAAATAAAGGCAGCAACTTAGTGTTGCCAAGATATTACAAAATTCATTTACAACCATGCATTTGTTTTGTATATGATGAGAAGATATACAGAAGGTGCAGAGCTTCTTCGAATAGCTGCAACTCGGTTTGCAACAAACTTCTTATCTGTTATGAGTATTGTGAGACAAAAGCAAGCATTGAAGAAAATGTTCTTCTCATATGAGTGGCAACAATTTGCAGAGTTGCCTCAGAACAGAAGAAATAGAAAGTTGAATGAGATTTCTGAGACAGTCTTCAGGAGTACATTTTGGAATACATGTGTTAGACTGTTGAGGATTACATGTCCTTTAGTAAAGGTTTTGAGATTGGTTGACAGCAAGAGCGAGGAGAAACCATCAATGGGCTACCTTTATAAAGCCATGAATAGAGCAAAAGAAGCCATCAGAAATAATTTTAATAGAAAAAAGAGAGATTATGTGCCCTTGTGGAAAATAATTGATAATAGATGGAATAAACAATTGCATCAGCCTATTAATGCAGCAGCATATTATCTAAACCCATCATTGAGGTACTCAGCAACCTTCAAAAGGAACGGTGAGGTTAATCAAGGCATCATTGATTGTATTGATAGATTAGTCCCTGATGAGAGTAGATGCTATACATCGAGAAATGGAGATTTATGATAATGCTCTTCACTTGATGGGTTTGCCTGTAGCAATTTGCAACCGCACTACGATACGTCTAGGTAAATTGTTTATCTTCGTATTTAAGTTTCATCTTATATTACTGTGGATTATGTCTCTAATGTTTATCTTTTTCTACAGATATTTAGTGGAATAGGTTTGGAACTGATTGTCCGAATCTTAGAGATTTTGTAGTAAGAGTCCTGAGCCAAACATGTAGTGCAACGAGTTGTGAAAGGAATTAGAGTGTCTTTGAACACATCCATACAAAGAAGCGCAATAGGTTGGAATATAAGAGACTAAATGATTTAGTTTTTATTCATTGTAACATGTGTCTTCATGAAATGTAATGTTGTATTACTTAAATGTCAATTCAATAAATTATTTAACTTCAATTGTTAATATTATTTACTAATTGTTTATCTTTGTTTGTTGTAGGCAATTAAAAAAAGTAAATAGACAAGAAAGCCAATTTGATCCAATAAGTTTGGATAATTTTGATATATTAGAAGATTGGATTATAGAAGATAGCAAAGAAAATGCTCTCCTAACTGAAGAAGACATTGCATGGATTAATTTGGAAGGAGCGCAACAACAGTATCAAGGAGATGAAGAATTTGATTTTCATGCAGAAGGTGTTTTTGATGATGATGAGGATCTTCAGCAAGGAGAAGATGAAGATTATTTAGTTGATGATCCTGATTATAATTTGTAAAATGTAAATGTATTTCATTTTTTTTATTTAAAATATGTAAATTTGGATGCAATTGTTCAATGTTGAATGCTCAATCTGTACTAAACTTTACATTATATGAATTTAAAGCATTTACCAGATTTTTTCAGATTTTTCTTGATTTTTTTCAAATTTTTACTAATTTTCTTGAGTTTTTAATTAATTTTTATATTATTTTAATATTAAAGTACAATATGGGCGATACAATACGATACGAAATGCCCGTATCGTGGAGCCCAACGATACGCGATACGATACACGTCAGACAATACTGCCGCTAAATCCACTATATCCCTGCTACCCCGCTAACCGCTATTGATAACATAGGGCCATAGTAGGAAAAATATAATAAGGTTAAACTACTGAATCATTAAATGCACAACTCCCTAACTCTTTTTGAATTGTTGATACTTCGGCACAGAAAATGTTACCCTATAACTTGCAAAAAGAATTATGAAGACAAAAGTCACCACAGGAATTATTAGCAGAGTGAGCAATGGGCTAAATAGGAAAAATGTTCCCTTCTGCGTCTAGAATTTGTATCTGAGAGGGCCATAAAGAAAGAGGTTATCAAATGTAAATAGTGGAAGAGAAAATGATATGGATTAGCTAGGTCAGCGATTTGGCATTTCTTCATCCTAAAGATATGAAAGTCCTTCAACTCTTAACACAAAAACAAAGATATTGCTTTAGTTATCCAAGTGCATAAAACAAGAAACCCATAGAAAGAACAAGGACCATGAGACATCCCAATCAACAAAAAAGAACACATGGGTGACTTTTTCTTTGTATTTCACCAAATCATACAATCTGTAAACAGGTGATATCATAATTTGACATGCATCGGTTATGATAGCCAAGTCATTCTACTTGACAAAATCTTTTTTCTCTCAGACATACCGTGGAGCCAGTGGCAACAAGCAGAACGTCATACTTGAAGATTGTTCCAGTTGCACTTGTCAAGGTTTTTGAAGCAAGATCTACTTGTACGATTTCTGTGCTAAGAACTAGCTCAATACCTGTATCAAAGGTCGAATGCACTACAAAAATAAGTAGGTTTTTGGAAATAAACTAATATCAGAATAGTGTAGATTTGACGTAAATCAATGACATTACAGCAACAGAAAGAAAAGCTTACAAGCTTCTCCCCTAATGGGTGTATCTGTGTGTGTATGTGTGTAGATTTGTGGCCACTATGTAGAAGAAAGATCAGTGATCAAATAATGCTCAAGTTATATGATCATCAGTTTATGCCAGTAAATAATCGCTTTGTTGTGAGTTGACACCTTTTTCTGTGTACCACTCAGGAAGTAATCGCTCCCCTCCACTCCCAACACACACATGAAAACCTGGGAGTCTAGCTGCATCTGCTCACAAGAAGAAATCGTCAGCATATACATGTAACCATCACCTGCACACAGAGAAATTTGAAGAATAAAGTGCATATGTCATCCTTCCAGAATCTCAAGTGAACGCTTACTTTGAGGGAACAAATATCCTTTGCTAAGAGCTGGACGCTCATAAGGAGCCACCTGAAA
Organism: Brasenia schreberi; assembly: GCA_036023115.1. Lineage (NCBI taxonomy): Eukaryota > Viridiplantae > Streptophyta > Magnoliopsida > Nymphaeales > Cabombaceae > Brasenia > Brasenia schreberi. The sequence goes on from JAYKKT010000073.1 coordinate 8,929,779, forward strand.
AGAAGTTTGCAAATGAATGTGACATGGAGAGATGCTTTACTGCAGATAAAGAAGAAAACAGATGAAACAAATGACAGATGGCCTTCTTCACGAAATCATGACAGATGCAAATGAACAAATAAAAGTTAGCATGGGTTACTGAGTTGTTTGACACTCTTCTGTAACTACTCTAAACCCTCACTTTTCCATTATGAACAATGTATCCAAAAGGCGAAAGAAGCTTCTCTATATATATCAGTCTATCTATCTATATCTATATATATGGTAACCCGTTCATGGGTACCTCTCATTGTATGCACCATTGCTGCCCTATTACTTTTTTGAGGCATGAGTGTAATATGATTGTCCTTTTTATTTTTACAAACACCCCTTCAAAAGGAATGAGTACAATGGTGTTTATGACCCTATATATATATAATATGCTAGTAGATAAATGGTTAAAATTTGAATTCAAAACATAAAAGGTGTGCATGTGAATAAAGTATACATGCAAAAAGTATATACTTTTTGCTTTTTGAATTTAAATCACACACACACACACATATATAAGCTCCAACACTAGTGTTTGGAAAGTTCAATAGTCCATAAATAGCAAAGGTTATGAGAGTCAGAAAACAAACAAATTTTGTAAATGAAACAATTTGTCTCAGCTTCCCAAGATTCCTCTATTGTAATGGAAATAGACCCATATGGAGATTTTTGACAACTACTACTTGTCAACCTGACAGAAGTTTTTGAAACACAGGTTTTCACAAGTGATAACAGCGCTGGCCACAACAAGAGAAAGACAACAGCAAGCACAGACCCTGATCAACCACTGAGTCATGAGCACAGAGAGAGAGGGTTCATATGCTGTCATACGTAAATGGTCATATTGCTGGAGAGAAAACTCACAGATGAACCAGAAGGAACGAGCAAGCAAAGCGGTTAATATGAAAAATCTAGAAAAGAAGACATTCTCTGATGAAAGGACAAAGAAGAAGACTGCACCGCCTCTTTGGATATGATTGCTAGTTCTCCTGCTTGAAGACCAAGTTTAGCAAATTGGCTGGCAGCATAACCCTGAGAGCAAGGAACATCCAAGTTCAGTTCACATGAAAAAATGAGAAGAGGAGCAAATATCTTCCTTTTGATGACTAGAGAATTCTACAATTTTGATTGTACCAAACCATGGGCCAAGAGTTACAAAGAGGCACATTAAATAAATCAATATTCATTTGTGTCTAGATTAATTAGCAAGAAATCAATAATAATCCTTTCGTCTCTCCGTTTTCAGGTTAAATTGATAAGAAAAATAAAAGTATGAACAGGGCCCAACTTCATTAAAGGAAAAAAGTTAGAACATGGTAACTAAAATTTTCTTTTAGAATATGTATATACTTTAAGCTATGTCACATGGGTGCGGGTGCGGGTGCGGGTGCGAGATACGGCAAATTTCAAAAATTTTAGGTGCGGCGACATAGCTAGGGTATATAATATTATATATTATATATAATATTCAAGCTACATAAATCAATCATAATACAACTAGTATTTGCTAATTTTGGGTGCACGTAGGTATCAATTAGCAAGTTCCCTCGTAATGATCTTAAACTTACAGTGATTTTATGAGCTGCAAAATATCCAAGTTATGGATTCAAAGAGTTTCAAGATCTTTTGTAGGATATAACATATACTAGTATTTGTGCTAGGATCCACTAGTGATGTCATACTCTTCTGTTTTATTGATCTGGCAATGTTCCTAGTCTTTAAATGTGTTTGGTGACAGAGATTATTCTGTGCAAAGGCATACAATATGGAGTCCAATTGTTCGCACCCAAAATCATTGAAGCAGCTTTATATTGTATAAAGCTATAATAGTAAGTACACAACTTTATATTAAAGCAAAACATATAAATGGTAAAAAACTACTAATTTCATCATAATACACAAATCAATCTTCATTATTCAGACCCATTTATCCGTGAGTTACAAAAAAAAAATTGCAAAATTTTTTTTTTGGACATGCCGCACCGACACGGTGTCGGTGTCGCACCAGTGTCGGGATCGACACTCCACCCCTTAGAAGTGTCTGTGTGACTTAGACTTTAAGTTATGAAATAAACTGATGTCACATAGGAGACCAAGTAGTTATCTATGCATTACTCTGTGACTGTGAGTGCAGTAATGGTTTCTTGGTTCCATTGGAAACAACAGAACAAAGTCAGAAGAAAAAAAGACAAAAGTTTAACAGAAAATTTCCCCCATATCTAAGAAATTCTCTGTTATCTTCAATGTACAGTTAAAAGGAAACCTAGACATGAGTTTGTGAGTGCCCTGAGGACTCAAAATCAAAGGATCATCATCATACAACATTCAAAGGCACATAACAGACATGTGAGCAAGGGTTTCTCATAATGCAATTAATTAACATGAAAACGTTTTGGCAATTAGAACCAATGATGAAGGTGAATTGGCATAAGGTTATTGGTTACCGCTAACAACGACAATAGCAATATGTACATGAGAAAAGGAAAAAAGAAAAGGAGCATAAAATATTTCAACGTAAATCTTTTGTCCAAGATCTACTCTTCAAAAGGTTTGTAATTTCAAAGGGCCGAAAAATGTCACATAGGCACTTCTAAGAAGCAAAAATGTGCATGCCTGACACCAACACTCTTCACACTTCATCTTTATATATTTCCATATTATGTTTTCTTAACAATGGAAGAAAAATCACTATGCACATGTAGAACTTTATATTTAGTTCTCTCTCTATTACCTATATTTCTTGCTATGCCATGACCAGACTCCAAATTATGTCTGACACTGCCGCCAAACAGTTCCATGAAATTATGAATCACTCCGAAGAATTATATGAACAAGCAAGTTTTTGTTTTTGCACCACAACGATCATATGCAACACAGCGTTAACATGCTTGGGATTTGGAGAACTTTTAAATTCGTCAGTTATTGAAGATGCAGATTAAATCGGAACAAATAGAGTCCACTTGCAACTCAATACAGAGGTACTAGCAGCCCTTCGAACCCACAGGAGTATCCAATGAAAACTTCAGGACGCTCATGCCCCAGTGTCACATCAGGAGTAGCGGTAATAGTAGTAACAGCAGCAAAAGCAGTGGTAGTAGCCCAGTAGCAAGTAGTTGTAATGGTAGTTGCCATAGTAACAGCAGAGGCAGTGACAAATGGTAGAAGTAGCAGTAACAGTTGCGAAAATAAACATTAGTAGGAACTATGAAGTCTAAGCCATCCAGTCCGCCAGTGAGTACTTCTACTTCGAAGAAAACTGAATCATTCTGGAGTTGAGTATCTCCAATGAAAGTTTAACCATCAGATCATCTTTCCGAAGACGAAAAATAAAAACCTGAATCTTCAAGATGACGGCTAAACAATTACGGGTACCAACTTGGATAAAAAAACCTCACAAATCAAATTTAAAAGACATAGGAACCCCGCAATTGTACCAGGAAGAGAAAACCACAAATCATACTTCTAATCCATCCGTAACAGTACAAACTTAAAGCATACGAATCATTCGCAAAACGATGAAATGAATAATTGCTAAATCAAAACCAAATTAAAATCCACAGAAACAACCATTAACAGATCAACCTAAGACAAGAAAAGACGATTCCAACAAATAAGCTTAAGGTTGGGAGTTCATTCCGATCAGATAGTCTACAACGGAACAAAAGGAGAGAGAAGAGTGTGTCATACCGCGGCGACTCCTCCACCTAGAATCACGTACTTGAAATGTTTCTCCGCCATGAGAGAGAGAGAGAGAGAGAGATGCGACAATGGGAGGACAACGCGATTGGTTGGAACTTATATTGTGTAAGTGTGTGTGTGAGTGTGTGTGTGAGAGAGAGAGAGAGAGAGAAAGACCTGCCCCGCTTCTGATTGGCTCGGTAGGAAAAAGTGATAACTTTTTGTTGGGGAAATGACGCGGCGATGCCTCGACCTGGGGCGGCATGATATCAAATTTCATCTTTTCCCTATTTTTTGTGAACTGGATCCAGCTGTTCAAATCCATTGGTTTGGTGTTAAAACAGAACATCAAGAAAAGAAAAGACTATCTTAAAATGGTTTGCATATTTGCAGAAATGATGGTATGAATTTAACTGAAAGAAATAGATGATAAATAATTTAAAATTTGTAAAAGAAGATCTCAAGTTTTAAAAGGACGAAAAGACATGATATTGTCTTTTCGAAAGAATGCTAAGAAAAAAATTAACCGGATGGTTAGTCTGAGATAAGGCATGGTCTTGATTAGATATGTTTTATTTCATGAGCCCATATCTTCGATAGGCATGATGATTCATACCGTCTAGAGAGACAATCTAGGAAAGGTCAGGCCTGGATCACATAAGCTTATATGATTTTGTGAGAAACTTGAACAGGTCAACCTCAAAATGGGCAGCTGTAGTTGAATATACGTAATAATTTTAGCTGTAAGTAAGTGAAATTTTCTAAAGTAAACTACAGCTTTGAAAATAAATTACTTACAACAGAACTAGGAAAGATTCTTAAAAAGGTGACAAGAACCTTGATATTTCAAATTTGAATTCAATAATGAGGAAACCATCAAGTAGGTCATAATTGGATCCAACAAATTTAAAAGAATATCCTAATCCAGTTTTCTTCCAACAGATTTGGAATCCATTTCCATGGTTCAAATTTGAACATGAGACGAGAAGCAGTCCAGGTTCATTTGCTCAGCTCAAAGGTTCACTGGAAAGGAAGTTTGAACAACTTCAAGAAGTTTATTCGATTGAGTGGCATTGTTTCTTCTGTCATTGTCGTCATTAAGGGGAGATTTAAGCATGCGTATTCACAGTACAGAAAATATTCCAGCAAATTCTGGCTATTTGCTTTTCTATTCTTTAGGAATGATCAAGACCCGTCGCCCACAAGTATCTTAGGAAAAATGGCTTTTTTTGAAAAATCTGTGTGGATACAGAAAAGCGCACACCAGCGGTTCCTACAAGTGCTACTTGAAGTGAGTCGTTATTCTTGGCAATAACAATTAGATTTCTCAAATCACCTTGGGTAACTTTCATTAGCCATTCTTTTGAATCCTGAACAAGGATTTTGATGAAAGGTTTGGAAGATGCTTGATATTCCCAAATGAACGAATTAGAACACGAAGCCCATTGCAAACTCGTTCGAATTTGTTTGCCTTGGTTCGAAATCGTGTTTGGGCCCATGCTTGTGTTCACTCCAGCTTAAGTTCGAAACAATATCATGATATTGTTTAGATGAACATGTATATCTCACCTTTTGCAACAATTGAAGAATAAGTGCAGAGAAGGTTTAGACGAGATTATAAGTTTACAACAGGAGGAAAAGTTCACGAACAACATTTTTCGGAACTTGATGACCCGAACACGCTGTTTCCTGCCTTGCCTCGCAGCCTACCATTGCCACTACCGCCTTCCTTCACCCTAAAAGTCTACTGGTGTTTTCTTTCTGAACCATTTCCACTCTGATTAGTTGCTGATTGCCAATGGAATACAAGCTTGCTGCGACAACCCATCGCATTTCAGTCTCATTTGCTCCTTTGTGCTAGATGTACGTCCTTGCCCTGAAATCATTGGCACATCAATTGGATCTGCACTCTGCACCAAATCCTTTTCTTGGTCCGCGCTCACCATATCTGACCCAATCTACAACCCAAATCCAACCGAAGCTCACACTTGGATCTTTATCACTTCTAATCCAATCTGAGTCAGGTCCCAAAACCCAACTCCATTAAATCCCGTCCCAACGCTTTTGGGTCCTAAACCAAAATGCACTCGCATTCAACTAGAGCCCAAAGCGTGAACCTAAACTGAAATCCTAAGCCATAAACATACGGGACAGCTGCCCATATCTTGACAAAACTTGCGATTTAAGTACCACCCAGCAGTTCAGACCTACTTAAAAGGACATTTCCGTGAAGGAATGACTCCTACCAAATCTCCATCTAGTATGAGAAAAGGCTTAGTTGAATGACTTGTCAAATCCAAACCTGGCAAGACTCGAGCTAAAATCTAGTTTCCTCTCAAAACTGTAGAAGTCAAGATTTGTAATGAACTTTTTTCTCAAATTGAAGTGATTTTCTTTTCCATTAGGATGCAATTTACGGTACAAAACGTATACATGTTAGAAGAACCATTATCAATAACTTTCTTTAAGACAGCATTCCAAGAAATTTGTTAGTAATGGCTGTCATCACTATTATTAAGACCGTTGCAGGCATCCAATTTTCAAAGTGATTTTATAAAAAATCACTCTCCAGAACCAAGTTTGATGGTGCATCCCTCTGAAGCAAGCCCCTGGTGAGCACTTGATATCTTTCAACCTTTTGTGGCCAACCAGCTAGGTAGATCTAGGAGAGCAGCTTCAGTCTTGTTTCTTTTCCCCCTTACTGGTCATCCAAATGTATGGATCCAGATCAGACCCAATTCATATAGGATCTGAATCCATGATCCTTTTTTGAAAATCCAAAAACTAGGCTGCCAGAGTCACACTGCAAACGTTACTCTAACAAATGTGTCCGAGTTAGAGAATGGATAATCAAATCCATTAACATCCTGTACGTTTTTCTCCTCGACAGTCACCACAAAGAGTTATACTTAATGGCCCCCTAACCAGGAGCTATTTTGAAAGATGAAGGGCTAAACCACCAACTATACGTTGAAATTTTAGATAGCCAGAAGGATATTTTGAAGTTTTAAGAGGACATGCTTCACCACACATGCATGCCCCGCTGGACTTGGGAATTATCTTCGGTCTTCGGTCTAACTTTTGCCCGTGAAACTTTTGATGTAACAGTCAAACGTGTTTACGCGGCAACAATTATGGAACGAAGAGGTGCGATGATTGGATCCAATCTATGATCCATAATGCAGCCTATAAGTAAAGGATTAGGGCTCCCTAATCCGTACTTATGCTATTAACACTATCCTCCTGTCTCTCTCTCTACTCTTCCCTCTACCTGTATTGTTTGCAGTTGTGTGACTGCTCCCTAATACCCTTATTCTCCAGCCAAGGTGACTGAAGCGTGGTCAAAGTTGACTTGAAGCAAGGTACAAGACTTTGAGTTGTGTGTGCATTTTATCCTAGAAGGAAAGCGAAGGTACCGATATTGTATAACGAGATGATGCTGATTTCTCTAAGGTAAGTCTGTAAGGGTAACTGACATAGATAAGTTCTCTTTTCTCATTACTTTTGCTTGTGTTTTCCATACAGTTTATTCATGGCTTACTTTGAATCTGCAATTGTTATTGATTGGGATATGTTTATAATTATTGCATATTGGTTTATTATGCATGTATCTCTATGGTTATTTCCATCACACCCATCCTCTCAAATAATATATACTTGACATCCGTCACCAATTCTGTGCAACCTCCTTTCTTCAATATCTAAACTGAAGAACCATATACTCCTCCATGTGTAGCTGGCATTGAGAATCTTGGTTTTAGGATTTGCCTTTAAGACTTGACATGAGGGAGCTGGGGGGTTCCATCTTTCTCCAACATTGCTTTGCTAAGAGTACTTGGTTGAAGGCTTCAAAGAACCCGAAGCCTAAGCCCCAACAGAAGTTACTAGTCATGGTTTGGAAGATGTTGACAAAGGCATTTAGGCAATTAGAAGAAACCCATAATGTAAGTAGGCATTAATTTGTCTATAGGTTTAATCAAGATTTCTTTCCCCGCTTACAATAGACACTTCTTCTTCCAGCCTTTGAACAAACTCAAAGACTTGTTTCTTGGATAAGCTCTAGGCATTCTATGTCGCTCTCAAACTGCCTTAATCTCCATCCAGCTTTGGATTTTCATATATCTAATAGTGGAGACATTTCGGCTAAACCAGAGTTTCAAATTTTCAAAATTGTTTCGTTAGCCCGAAGCAAGTCTGTAAAGGAGTGGGATCTCTTTTGATAATTTCCACATCCTCTTTCGTTGCCCTTGCAAACTATAGTCTTATCAACGAAAAAATATGAGTAATTATTGCCTAATATCGTGTAGTGCACCACAAGACTATTCCTTAAAGGCGAGGGTGGGGCAGCTGCTCCACCTCAAATTTGGAAAATGCCCGTCAGTGTCGGTTTGGTTCGGTTTTAGATGTGTGAAGGTTTGGTTGAGTTCAATTCTAGCAGAAAAAAGGGCTGGTGGTTCGGTTGAGGGTTCCAATGTTGAAATCAGACCATTATATATATATATATATATATATATATATATATATATATATATATATATATATATATATATATATATATATATATATATATATATATATGAGTTTTATAACCTTATATACATATAAAATGTGAATATATATATGAGTTTTATAACCTTATATACATATAAAATATAAAATGTGAATATATATATATATAAAGCTTATATACTTATATGGATATAAATCTTTACCAGTTTATCAAGTTTGTAACTTCATATACATATAATATGTGGACCACATATCCAAATAATTATACCGTCCTACTTAAAGGATTGGGTCATTTAGAATTTATATACAAAGTACACCAATTGTACTGACTGATGTATTGATTGTGTCAACTATATTTAAGTGAATATAAAAGGCCTAGAGTCATACCGTCCTACTTAAAGGATTATCACACTTATCTTCCTCAAGAAGTGTGCAATTCGGTAGATTTAGATGAGTTGACTAATAACTTAACTTATCGGTGGACTATTGACTCATCTGAATCAACAGATTGAGAGAAAGTCATGGATCAGGAAATTGAATTCATTGAGAAAAATCAAGTCTGGGAGTTAGCTGATTTGTCAAAAGAAAGAAAAGTTATAGGCTACAAATAAGTTCTTAAAAAGAAATAAAAAGTCGATGGATCAATCAAGAAGTTTAAAGCAAGATTGGTTGCAAAAGGATTCTAGCAAAAGGAAGAAATAGATTATCTTGAGACATATTCCACTATTACAAAATTTGCATCCTTTAGAATAATCTTGGTAATATCGGTATATTATGATTTAGATTTCATCAGTTAGATGTAAAAACTTCTTTTCTAAATAGAGATTCATATGAAATCATATATATGCATCAACTCGAAGGATACTAAGTTGAAGGCCAAGAAGATAAATATAGGTTTAAAAAATCCCTATATGACCTTAAACAATCACCTTGTCAATGATATTTAACCTATCAAAATGTCATTTTAAAAATTGGGTTTGTGGCTAATGAACTTGGCCACTCTGTATATGTTTGGAATAGAGGGGTCACTTCGTTATCTTATCAGTATATGTAGATGACATATTATTGACTAGGAATGATAATGAGATGATTGTCAAAACCAAGTCATAGTTAAACTCAAGGTTTGAAATGAAGGATATGGGTCATATATCTTGGGTATAAAAAAATTTAGGGATAGAGAATTTAAACTTCTATGTCTAAGTTAGGAAAGAGATATTGATTATATCATAAAAAAGTTTAAAATGGGTGAATGCAAGACTGTATCTATATTCATTGCAAAAGGGGTAAAACTTAGAAAGGTTGATTGTCCCGCTGAAGGAGACAATAAGTCTAACGTTCCTTATGCATAAGTTGTGGGTAGCTTATGTATGTTATGTTATGTATAAGACCTCATATCAACTTCATTGTTGGTTTTATGAGTAGATATTAAAGTAATCTTGGATGGCAGCATTGGATAACTGTGAAAAAAATTATAAGATATCTTAAAGGAACAAAGGACTTCAAATTGTGATTTTAAGCAGATGAACTAAAGTGATAGGATACTCAAATGTTGACTTTGCTGGGAGCAAAGATGACAGTAAATCAACCTCAGGATAAATATTTTTGTTTTGAAGTAGAGATATTTCTTAGGCTTTAAGAAATAGGGTTGTGTAGCATATATACACAAAACTGAGTATTGGCTTGCTATATGAGTGCAATAAGTGTCGTCTGAATAAGCCGCTTCATACAAGATTTAAAGCTGGACATAGCCGACGAATCAAGTGTCATCTACTATGACAACAATATAAAAATTACTCTAATTAAGAGTGAAGCTGATAACTCTAAAAGCAAGCATAGAATGGTTAAATACACTATGTTCATGATATTGTTATAAGAAAGAAAATATCCATATCATACATGCCAACTCAATATATATTATCGGACCCCTTGACTAAATGCATAACAGAGGATCTTTTTCAAAATATGTTACAAACATGGGTTTGAGATATGTTTGATTGTTGTGTAGATAAAAAACCATACAACGGGTAATTATTGCAACAACAATCATAAAATGACATGACTATAAAAGCCCCACAAAAGTGAGAGAAAAACCAATATGTCAAATTATTTGGCTTGAATGACCAAGTGGGAGATGTTAAGCCGAGAAACTAACCATTGTCGCCAGTTTCACCTGTGAAAACGGCTACATCGGCCATCTAAATGTTTCTCGTGGAGGTAGTTACGGAACAGATCTGTAACAACGAGATTGTTACGAAACAAATCCGAATTGTTATAGATTTATTCTATAATAGTCAAATAAGGGCTCTAGAACATAAAGCTCAACCTGGATATCCGGGAGGTATAAATACATACCGGCACACAAAACCAAAACAGGAAAAAATCAATAGAAACCTCGTTAGAAAATTTAGCAGTGGAAAACCGAAAAAATCAATACCTCATTATGCATCTTATGCTCTTCATCTTCAATACATAGGCCATCCGCTGCGTGGCAAATCTCCAGTGAAGCCGTTGCCGGGATTCCAACAAATTAGATGCTGAAATGTATACACAAATACAGCCGTGTACATACACGTATATGCATATATAATATACATACATATACGAACATATATAATATATACACACATAGAGGTGGGGTTTTTAAATTTGATAAGGAACAATAGATCCCTGTTCAAAGTTGAAGAATCACAGGTAAAAGCAAAGTTACGTCCGAAGCATACAAAATCAGGGTAGGGGAGTGAGGCCTCTCGCGTATAATGAGTATCATTATCAAATCACAGTCCTTATTCTAGATGCTATTTCAATTAGTTGGAGAGACTGATTCGAGTGAGATAACTATCATGGAAAGTTGAACGCTTTACACCGTTGTCATTATTGCCTTCTTTATTTAGCATACCAACACACACCATGCACTCCATGGTTAAACTCCATGCTCCGTAGCACGCTTTCATGGCTGCATTTGATTCAGAGTGCGCCGGGAACCATTCTAGCACTTTGGAGATGAGGAGCGTCTCTTGTTCGTGATCCTTGTGGTGATGACTACGGGACTGTGCTGGTACTTGGTGTATGAGGCGGTGGTTGTGGCCGCTGCGGAACAACTAAGAAGGATAGCCGTCGCCTTGCCTTTGCTACTGCTGCACTGGCTGTCCTTACTTCCTGACACTGGCTCAGAAGTCCCCGACCCAACTACCTTTTCTGCTTGGAACTGTGCCCTCTTCCTTTTGCTCATTCTCCTCCTCTTCACCTTTCCGGTAGTATGACATATTAGTGTTATAGGCCATGCCCTCTATTGTGCAGCTCTTTTCTTATACTTGGTAGGTTGATTTGTGCTGCTAAGGGAGTCTTTGTGTGTGCATGTCCGTGGATGTGTGTGCGTGCATCGCGTGTGAGAAAGAAGACGCTTAGGATGTAAATGGTGTGAACAGTGATGGTGCTTAAAACAAAAGCTATAAGTATATCGTGTAAAAGTTTCTTCCTGTTTCACCAATTTGTATATATGCACTGTTTCATTCATTTGTTGATTTGTGCAAAGAAACAGCCGGTTCCTTTGTTGAGGAACTGAAGTCGCCTTTAAGTTTTTCATGAACAGTGGGTTCTCAAGGATCTAAACTACGTCGTTAAGCTTGCTTGCTCTCTGGGCTTTCTCAAGATTATCTTGGTCAACTAAAAAGTAATACGCAAACTTGTGGTTGGTTGCCTATCATGCCGTTGGTTGACGCCACTAGAGAACTTTAATACCCAAGAACGGTTCAGACCATTCATGGAGACGGGAATATGTGTGCGGGTGTTTGCTAGTTGGACTTCAGCTTCAGTGAAATCTTTACTGCAATCTCCTGTCCGGCAAAAAGAATCTTCGGCGGGATTTTCAGGCCTCTACACCCTGCTATTCTTTAGTTCCTTCATGGTTTCGAACTGTACAAAAAATAAAGTGGGTGATTGATTCTCTCTCTCGAGTTTGGTTTGGATCTAGTCCAAACTCGAATGCAAAATCCAAAATGCCTAAAAAACAAAAAGAAACAATTTGAAAGCTCTCCGCTTGCCGATAAGACAGGTCATTCGTAGATAGAGAAGGATTTTCCCTTCTGAAATGCATTAAACTCGTTTATATATGACATTTATGATAGGGTTTTGCTGGTTTAGGGCCCTAGAGTCATAGGGAGTCGAGAGCCGCAGCAAGCGAAAGTGGTCGGCAAAGAAAATGGCCGCAACCTTCGAGGTATTTTATTTTCTTTGATTTCTCGGCGATTCAGTGGGTGACCGAGAAGGTACCAAATCATAGGTTTCGGAAAGATTGAACCATTAACTATCTACTCAATTCCAGACATGACCTGCAATAGCTAGTTTTTTATTTTTTTATTGAAAATCATTATTAGGGCTAACATTTCTGCCATTATGGAGGATTTTTCCTTATTCATATCAATAAAGCAAGTTGTCTAGTACAATCTTTTATTCATGATTTGACTCTCGCTCTTGACTCTTGCTGCATTCTTGATATGTGCATCTTGGCGACTCAACCAACTGACGTTTTGCGACTTAGCCGATTCAACATTCGATTATCCACAATTATTTATAGAGATAACGCCATAGGAGTCTCTTGGCTAATCAATTTCATAGTACCAAGCATCAACAATACATTTATGTATTTGAACACTACTTACGAAATTTGGTTTGCAGTCACTGAATCGTACTCCAAGTAAATTAACATTGCAAAGAAGTATGAGATTCAATTAAAGATTAGAAAGTGTAGACAGGTAAATAAATCAATCAACAAATACTATGCTAAACTAAGAAGCTTCTTAGATGAATTGAGTGCTACACTCAAAGTGATTGCTCATATTGCTTCAAAACTAGAAATACTTAATTAGAAGGAAAAAAGGTATTTGATTTGCTTTGGGGTATATCCAATGAGTTTTAAAATGTTAAGGTGAATATCCTGAATAGTGAAACACTACTGTCTTTGGGAGTAGTGTATTTCTTACTTATCCGAGAGGAAGACAGGAAGAATCTAGAGAAGGAAGAAGTACGGACGGAAGAGAAATCAACCTTTGTCAGTCTTGGACAATAAGGAAGCAGCCATAGGAGAAGTGGTACACCTTTTGGTGGATCTTAAGTTGTCAGTCTTGGTACTATCTTAAGCAGCCAGTAAGATAGTAATAGCACCTATGCGTTGTTTGTAGGGAGTGGAGTCTTCTAATTTTTTGACATTAGTGGATCTTAAGTTAGTACCAAGTACTTGAGGAGTATCATAAACAACCATAAGAGAAATCAACCTTTGTCAGTCTTGGTACTATCTTAAGCAGCCAGTAAGATAGTAATAGCACCTATGCGTTGTTTGTAGGGAGTGGAGTCTTCTAATTTTTTGACATTAGTGGATCTTAAGTTAGTACCAAGTACTTGAGGAGTATCAATTATCTTGTTGTCTGTGATACCAAATCTTTCAATTACATCATTTGCAAATTTAGTTCGAGACATAAAATATCCACGAGTATTTCTAATAATTTCAATACCCAAAAATAACTAAGAAAATCCAAATCTTTTATATCAAATTCTTAATGAAGGTTATATTTAACCTCTGTAATTCTTGCTTCATCACTCCTAGTAATGATCATATTATCCACATAAAAGAGTAAAATAATAATATCTTCATTTGTCTTTCGTACAAACAAGGTAGTGTCAGTTTAACAAGATATAAAATGATGCAAATGCATGAATTTTTTAAATCGATCAAACCAAGCCTTAGGGGCTTGTTTCAAACCATACAATACCTTTTGTAGTTTGAGAACATGATCCTGAGGAAGATCAAAGCCAGGAGGAGGAGTCATATAAACATCTTCAGTTAAATATTCATTCAAAAAAATATTTTTAACATCAAGTTGATATATATCCCAGTTTTGAATAGCACTAAGGGTTATGAGAATTCTAATAGTAGTCATTCTAGCAACAGGAGTAAAAGTTTCATCATACTCAATTCCATGCCTTTGATCATAATCCTTGGTTACTAGTCTAGCTTTATATCTTTTAACATTATCATTGCTATGAGTTTTAATTTTATAAACTCATCGACATCCAATAACCTTTTATCTTTAGGCTTAGGTACACTGGTCCATGTTTATGATTAGTTTAAGGCTCTAAGTTCATCACTCATAGCAGCTTCTCATTCGAGAATACCTTTAGCTTGGTGATAGAACTTAGATTCTTTTACTTGATTAAGAGTTTTAATCAAATTTTTTCATTGAGGTTCAAAAGATTCATAGGAGACAAAATATTAAGGAGATTTTAAAATTCTAAGTTCTAAACAGATGTTGTCAAATTCTCTATGTCATCTACTATAATGTAATGGAAACGGTTATATGATAAGTTGTGTGTCAGAAGTTCCATCTTGGTCATCGACAGTCTCACAAGGAATATCACGATGAACTTTTGAATCACAATCATCATCTTTTTCTAAAACAAGGAAATCTTATGAAAGAGATGTTTTATTATTTTTTGAAGATCTAGAGTTATAGTAATAATCATTTTCAAAAAATTTAACATCCTTGGGAACAAACAATTTATCATTAATAGGATCAAAATATCTATAACCTTTTTTGTCTATGCTGTAACCAAGAAATACGTATTCAATAGCTCTATGAGACAATTTTGTCCGTATATACAAAACATTTCAAAAACTCTAAGTCTTTCATAATAAGGAGAAAGTTTATATAATTTTTCAAAAAGAGAAATATCATCAAGATTAGTTGTAGGGATTCTATTTATAAGGTATTCAACAGTAAGAGTAGCTTCTGCCCATAAGAACTTAGGAATATTACTAGCAATTAAATTAATTCTACATGTTTCTATAATGTACACGTTGGAGATCAAGTCTCATCTTCATTAGGAATTATATAGTTCAAATGTAATTAAATGTTTGGGTCTGGTTAAGTATTTGGGTCCTAATGAATCGGGTCAGATTCATTAGGAACCGTGTCTTTTAAGTAAGGGTAGTGTCATCTTTTAAGTTAGAACAGGGATTAGTATAAATATGTAATTAGGTTTTGTTGTAGTAAATGATGGATTGAATAAAAAGAAGAAGGGGTCGGCGGCTAGAGAATAAGTCACTGCAGCCCTGATTCAAGAAGACTTGTGTTTATGCATTTTTCAATCTTGTTAAACTTGATTTGATGCATGAAATCATCATGGTATCAGAGCCTAAACTCGAATTTTCTGTCATCGTGGAACATTAGCAAGCAGTTTAAGTGGATTCAAATTGAAAATCGTAAGTATATTCAATCTTTTGGCTCATTGGGCTATTCTGTAATAGCAAAAGAATCCATAAAAAGGAGGGATTCTTTTTTGTTGATTAAGTTCACAGTAGAAAAAGAATTTGAAGGGGATTTGATTCAAATTCACAACATAAACAGAAATCGTATCAGGTGTTATTGAAGGAATCACCATTCATATTTGGTGAAGTTCCATCATTGAAGAAATCGACAGTCCCTATTGGTGACATGAGTTGAACTACTCCGATTAGAGGAGTTCCTAATTAATCACAGCTTGTGAAATGCATACTATTCAGTCCTTATTTAAAATGGATTGCATGCATAGCGATTCAAATTTTGTGGTGCGATTCAGATTTTATGGTGATTTTTTGTGTAGTTATTTGAAGAGTACTTGTTTACAATCAACTACTTCAGCGATTAATGGAAAACATCAAGATGGGTGATACAAATGAAAATTATTCTGCAGATAAAAGTGAAGGGTTTCAAATAACCAACCTAAAATTAGATGGAAAAAATTTCCTTCAGTGGGCCAGACAAATCTATAGAGCTAGCAGTAATGGCCAGGGGGCGTTGGGATTATCTGACTGGTGATATAATACAACCTCCAATGAATGATCCTTTATACATAAAATGACGTAGGAAAAATGCATTGATTAGTGCTTGGCTTTTCCAGTCAATGTCTCCATCAATTGCTAGTACCTTCATGTTTCTAGAGACTGCTAAGGACATTTGGTTAGCGGTTCATGATGCTTACGCTCAAAGGAAAAACATCGTAAAAAAATATGATCTTATTGAGAAGATTAGAAGATGCAGATAAGGAAACAGATTTGTTAGTGAATATTATGCAGAACTTTGAGGTTTCTGGGAAGAGCTACAACTTTATTCCAAAATAAAATGTCAAAATTGCACCTAAGAGAGGAATGAAGAGTATGAAGAAAGGAAAGTGCTTGGTCTTCTATGGGATATTTCTTCCGAATATGAAGCAGTAAAAAACATCCTGAGTAGAGAAGAACTATCATCTTTAAGTACTGTATATTCACTTCTACTTCGAGAGGAAGATATAAAACATTTGGAGAAGGAGGCAAAAATCAATACAGAAACAACTGCATTTGTGGGAAGAAATGCATCGAATTCTTCATTTTTCCATAGTAGAGGAGGTTATGGACATGGTAGAGACAGATTTGTACCTGCTCCTGACGAAAGAGTGAAATTAACATGTTCTCACTATGGAAAAACATGACACACAAAGGAGAAATGTTGGGAATTAGTTGTAAGATCTCCTCAATTTCAAAATAGATCAAACAATGCTTATTTTACCAATGATCAAAATGATAAACAGAATATTGAAAACAGTGCAAGTTCACTAGCAGACATAAAAAAGGAAATTGAGTTGCTCAAGGCTCAATTGGTTGATTCACATGCTCCATCTACTTCCTCCAATAATGAATCTCAGGCGACCATGGCATATCCCTACTCATTCTTGGCTAAGGGTAATTTAAACACTTCTCATTCTTAGATATGGATTATTGATTCAGGAGCAATCGATCATATGGCCAATAGAAAGGAATTTTTTGATAGTTATGAGCAGACTCAAGAATGAGTTAACATCAGATTGGCAGATGGATCACATACCCCTATAGTGGAAAAAAGAAATATTACTACTTTTGGTGTACTAAAAATTGTTTTACATATTCCCAATCTATCAGTTAATTTATTATCAGTCTTTGCCTTAACTTAGGATCTGAAATATTGTATAATTTTTTACTCTACTGGATGTGTATTTCAGGAACTAAAGACGGAAAAGATCTGTGATCAGGGTAGTGTGGGGAGAGGACTCTATCTCTGTAAAGAAAATAATGAAGCGGCTATGCAATCTACTAGTATTACAAGAAAACAAAAAGATATACTTCGTTGACATCAAAGATTGAGACATTTACCGTTATCTAAACTTAGGATAGTATTGCTTGAATTTGGTTTGTGTAATAATTTGAATTTAAACTGTAAGACTTGCCAGAAGGCAAAATATCATCATACTTCATTTCCTTTGAGTGAAGAAAAATCATCTATTCCTTTTGAAATTGTGCATTCTGATGTTTGGGGTCCTTGTGCTACTACTTCTCTACATGGATTTAAATACTTTATATCTTTCATAGATGATTACACTAGGTTTATAATGATATACCTCTTGAAAATTAGAGATGAAGTAAAGAATGTTGTACCTATTTACTGTCAATTTGTACGTACTCAATTTCAGAGTACTATTAAGGTACTTCACAGTGATAATGGTGGTGAGTTTATGTCTCAATTTCTTCATTCATACTTTTTAGAAAATAGGATGCTACATAAGACAACATGTACTTATTCTCCTCAACAAAATGGAATTTCTGAAAGAAAAAATATACATATCCTTGAAGTTGCTAGAACTTTATTGATTGAGTGTAATGCCCCCAAATACTATTGGGGTGAAGCAGTGTTAACAACAGTTTTCCTCATAAACCACATGCCGAGTAGAGTCCTCAATGTAATACTCCATTTCACTCACTGTGTCCTCATCAGAAGCAATTTAATTTACCTCCCAGAGTTTTTGGATGCACCTATTTTATTCATCTTCATCATAGTCTGAAAGATAAATTAGATACAAGATCGATCAAATACATCTTTTGGGGGTATTCCTCTACTTAAAAAGTTTATAAGTGTTATGATCCTATTAGAAGAAAATTATATGTCACTTTGGATGTTACATTCCATGAAGATATATCGTTTTATAATATACAGAAAGATTCATCATCTGAAATAGTTTCTCCAAATGTGATATCGATTCCTCCGATTGAAGATCAACCCCAGCATGGAAGGGAAGATGAAGAGATGATACCCACTCAAAATAAAGAATGACAAGTGTATTCCAGAGGTGACAGAGAGATACCAGATTCAGATACTCACTCAAGTTCAGATTCACCTCCAATTCAGGTAACTTCCAATACTTCAGATATTGATCTACCCATTGCAGTTCGGAAAGGAAAACGAGAAGTAGCAAAATACTCATTGCAAAAATTTGTCTCATACTCCAACTATTCCCAAGAATATCAGTTATTTATAATGAATACTGACTCTACTCTTATTCCAAAAATATTTGAAGAAGTAGAATGACAACCAAAATGGAAGAAAGCAATGGAAGAAGAAATTGTTGCACTAGTAAGAAATAAAACTTGGGAACTGATTGACTTACCATTAGGAAGGAAAACAGTAGGTTACAAATGGGTGTTTTCTGTAAAGTATAAAGCTGATGGTACTATTGAAAGATACAATGTCAGATTAGTAGCTAAAGGTTACAGTTAGTCATATGGCAAAAATGAATACAATTCGAATAATTTTGAGTGTGGCAGTTAATAAAGGATGGGAGTTATGGCAATTAGATATTAAAAATGCATTTCTTTAGGGAGATTTTATGGAAGACATTTATATGGATGTACCTCCAGGATATCTTCAGACTATGTCACATGGGTGCAGGTGTGGGTGCGGGATACGACATATAATATATTATATATTGTATTCAAGCTACATAAATCAATCATAATACAACTAGTATTTGCTAATTTTGGGTGCACGTAAGTATCAATTAGCAAGTTCCCTCATAATGATCTGAAACTTATAATCATTTTACGAGCTGCAAAATATCCAAGTTATGGATTCAAAGAGTTTCAAGATCTTTTGTAGGATATAACATATACTAGTATTTGTGCTAGGATCCACTAGTGATGTCATACTCTTCTGTTCTATTGATCTGGCAATGTTCCTGGTCTTTAAATGTGTTTGGTGACAGAGATTATTCTGTGCAAAGGCATACAATATGGAGTCCAATTGTTCGCACCCAAAATCATTGAAGCAGCTTTATATTGTATAAAGCTATAATAGTAAGTACACAACTTTATATTAAAGCAAAACATATAAATGGTAAAAAACTACTAATTTCATCATAATACACAAATCAATCTTCATTATCTAGACCCATTTATCCGTGAGTTATAATTTTTTTTTTTGGACATGCCACACCGACACGGTGTCGGTGTCACACCAGTGTGAGGGTTGACACTCCACCCCTTAGAAGTGTTTGTGTGACTTAGTCTTCAAAAACAAAAGCAGAATAAAGTATGTAAATTGAAGAAATCATTTTATGGCTTAAACAATCTCCATGAGCATGGTTTGAAAAATTCAGTGATGATATTATGAAATTGGGCTTCAATAAGTGTACCAGTGATAATACACTCTTTATTAAGCATAGTTAGAAAATTATCATACTTTTGGTCTACGTGGATGATATAATTATTACCGATGACGATGCAGATGGCATAGTTGAGTTGAAGAAAAGATTGAACACTTTGTTTGACTTGAAGGACCTGGACAGATTACATTATTTCTTGGGAATAGAAGTGATTCATAAAAATAATTGTTTATTTCTAAGTCAAAGAAAATACATTCTTGACTTACTAAAGGAAACCAAAATGGAAGAGTGCAAAATATGTTATACTCCCATGGATACTCCAAGAGAAGAAGATAGTACGTCTACAGAACCATACGAAGATATTGGCAAGTACTAGAGGTTAGTTGGAAAATTGATCTACATAACTATAACTCGACCTGATATCAGTTTTGCAGTTGGATATGTCAGTAGGTGGATGCACTGCTCATCCAGACATCACATGAGCACTATATTTTATATAATTAGATACATAAAATCCTCTATCACCCATGGGTTACTATATGCTCCACATTCATCAATGAATTTAGAGATTTATTCCGATGCTGATTGGGTAGGTTCTAAAATTGATAAGAAATCTACCTTGGGTTATATGGTATGTTTAGGTGGAAATATTGTCTCATGAAAAAGTAAGAAGCAATCTGTGGTAGCCAGATCAAGTGCAGAAGTAGAGTATTGTGCAATTGGTTTTGGAATGTGTGAGGGCCTATGGATTATATTACTCCTACAGGAGATTGGTCGCCAAAAATATATGCCGATTAACTTCTTTACAGACAGTAAAGTAGCTCTCCAAATAACATTGAATCCTGTATTTCATTAGAGGACCAAACATATAGAGATTGATTGTCATTTTATCAAGGAGAAAGTTTCTCAAGGCATATTCAATCTTGTTTCTGTACGCTAAGAAAATCAACTGGCAGATATTCTCACTAAATTAGTACCAGTCAATAGTTTTAAGAAAATCCTTACAAAAATAGAAATTACAACTCTTTAAGACTCAACTTGAGGGGGCGTGTTGGAGATCAAGTCTTGTCTTCATTAGGAATTATGTAGTTCAAATGTAATTAAATATTTGGGTCTGGTTAAGTATTTGGGTCCTAATGAATCGATTCAGATTCATTAGGAACCGTGTCTTTTAAGTAAGGGTAGTGTCATCTTTTAAGTTAGAACAAGGTTTAGTATAAATATGTAATTAGGTTTTGTTGTAGTAAACGATGGATTGAATAAAAAGAAGAAGGGGTCGGCGGCTAGAGAATAGGTGATTGCAGCCCTCATTCAAGAAGACTTGTGTTTATGCATTTTTCAATCTTGTTAAACTTGATTTGATGCATGAAATCATCAGTACATATGTTTTCTTTCAGCCAAGCTATTTTATTAAGGAGTTTTTGTGCAAGATTTTTTATGCAAAATTTTGTTACTTTCAATAAATTTTTGAAAATCATTTGACAAGTACTCTCTTCTCGAATCAAATCTAAAAATCTTAATAGTATAAGCAAATTTATTTTTAACCATATTGCAAAAGATTACAAATTTTTTAAATACTTCCGATTTGTATTTTAAAAGATATATCTAAGTGAAGTGAGTAAAGTCATCTACAAATATTACATAATATTGGACTCTTATCTTGAAGCGAGCAAGAGGGGCAAGACCCCAAACATCAAAATGTATTCATTCAAAAACTTTGTTTGGTACATAATTTCTTTCTCCAGAAGGAAGATGATGCATTTTTCCAAGAACGCATTCTTTATAATCAAATTTTTGTTCTCCAATTTTTTCAACAAAGGAAAGTTACATAGTTTATGCATATCTAAATATCCAAGTCGTTTATGGCAAAGTGTAGCATCATAAGCTACATTACAAGACTCAAAATTTATCATAAGTAAATAATCCATTTTGTATAGTCTACTTTTTCTATGGCCTTGACCAATCACCTTCTTCGATAGGTGATCATGTACCATACAATATTTGGATAAAAAAGTAACTATACAATAATTATCACAAATTTGAGCAACTGGAAGTAAGTTTAAATTGAGTTTAGGTATAAAGCTTATATTTTGAATTTTAAAATTATCTTTTCAAGATTCTCAACTTTTTTAATTTGAAGTTTTGTGCCATCGACCATAAACACATGTTTTCCAAAGATATCATGAGATTTGTTTAAAGATTTATCACAATGAGTCATATGAATTGAAGCACCTAAATATAAAAACTAAGATATACCTTGAAAAGTTGAGAGAGCATTTTGCTTTGATGTTGATGGGCAAGGTTCATTCGTCTTTGTCTTCCACGGCTCACACGTTCTCATATTTCTTTCGAAGAAGAAGATAAGTGGTTTTGATATGACCACTTTCCTTGTAATAATGACATATTGTGTCATTGTTTGGTCATTGTCCTATGGATTTTTTGTTTGCTCATTCTCTTGGTCCTTTGGAGTTTTTCACATGCGGAGGCTTGTATGTCTTCATATTTGCTTCTAGTTTTGAGGCGGCAAAAACAACTTTTTTTCCAACATTGATGTTTATTAATCTTGTTTCCTCCATAACAAGATTGGCCAAAAAAAGAGTCTCCCTTTGGTCTAGGTTTTCTATGTATTAAATTGGATCTAATATTTTCAAATTCATCTCTTACACCATTCATGAATAAAAAGAAATATTGGTTGTCTAAAAACTCTTGAAATTCATTTATTTTTTAAGTTTTTCAAATCTATCAAAACTAATAAGTTGATACCATAATTCCAAAAATTCATTGTAATAGTCTCTAATGCTTAAATTCCCTTGTTTAAGCATTATCATCATTTTCATAAGATTAATTTGAAATACGAAATCATCTTAAGAGTGAATTTTCTTTAAGTGCTCCTAAGTCTCAAAAGCACTTTTGAAAATATTAATTCTATTTCTAAGTTTTTCATCTACATTTTGACAAATAATCCAAGTAATTTTAGCATTCATCTTTTCTCAAGTTTTAAAATCTTGCTTGTATTTTTCTTTTGCCTTGAAAGCTTCATCATCATCCAAATCTTTAATGTTCAAAGTTGGTTCTTAAATTGTTTCATTAATATAATCTCAAAATTATTTTGATAAAAAATACTTTTTCATGGTTCTTGCCTAATTTTGATAGCATTTTGGGTTAAGAATAAATCTAAAAAATTCATTTTTACTCTCTATTTTAGATAAAAATCAAAGGTCTTAGTGTTACCTCAAATTTGGAGTAATTTCATAACTTTGCAATCTTGACACACTTTCCGATGCAATCAAATTCTTCAAAACGAGGCTCTAATATCATGTAAATAATCGTTGATAATTGAATGTTGAATCGGCTAAGTGTCAAAGTGTTGGTCGAGTCATCAAGATATCAAAGCATCCAAGTATGGATGTCATAAGCCGAGAATACAACAATAGTTAAGAACAACAGAGTCAAAATATAAATAAAAGGTTGTTAAGGACAACTTATTATTGAAGTATGTTACAACTCTATTTATAGAGCAATAGGAGCAGTAAAAATACAGAAGGCTATATTGAAACATTTGCATCAGTTACAAAATTAACAATTACCTCCAGGCAAAAAACTAGTTGGTTACAAGTGGGTGTACAAAAGAGTAGGTGTACACCTTAAAAGATATAAAGCTCGTCTTGTTGCCAAGGGTTCTAGTTAGACTATATTGAAACATTTGCATCAGTTACAAAATTAACAACTATAAGAGTACTCATAAGTATATCTGTCAAGAATACATTTCTCCAAGGAGATTTAAGTAAAGAAATTTATATGAACCTATCACCTAGGTCAAGTAATGCCTATGCAAATAACATAGTGTGTAAGCTAAAAAGGGCATATATGGATTAAAATGGTCACCTCATGCATGATTTTAAAAATTTAGTGATGGAGTTATTGGTCTTGGGTTTACCAAAAGTGTAAATAATCATACTTTATTTGTATGGAGAGGAAAAGGATATGTGTTTTACTTGTGTATGTGGAAGGTATTATTATTACCGGTAAAAATGAAAATGAAATCATGATGCTAAAGGATCAACTACTTTATCTCTTTGATATGAAGGATCTCAAATCTCTACACTATTTTCTAGGAATTGCAGTCTTAAAGAATTCTCACGGTATATTCTTAATTCAAAGGAAATATACTTTAGTTTTACTGAGATATACATATACTAGAATGTAAAGCTGAAAGTTATCTAGCAATTTGAAATTAAGTGCTTATACAGAAGAGAATTTCGAAGAACCTAGTGAATATCAAAGACTAGTGGGATGGCTCATATATTTAATCATTACATGTCCTAATATCTCATATGCAGTAAGTATGGTGAGCTGATTTATGCATTATCCTACAAAAACCCATATGAATGCAATACGTTAAATATTGAAGTACTTAAAGCATACTCCTGGAAACAGTGTTACGTATACAACACACAATCATATGAACATTAAAGTTTATATAAATGCAGATTGGGCAGGATTTAATGATAATAGGAGATCTACCTCAGGATACCTGACTATGGTGGGTGGTAGCATAGTGTCATGGAAAAGCAAAAAGTAGATTATAGTAGCGAGATATTCAACAGAGGCAAAGTACACAGTTGCGACTCTTGGTGTGTGTGAAGCTATATGGCTAAAGTCATTACTACAAGAACTTAATATTTATTTAGAAAAGTCAATTTTGTTCTATTGTGATAACCAAGTAGCAATATAAATCAATGTTATCTGTATCGCACCGTATCGTATGATATGGTGTGATAGTATCGTATCATGGGACGTTACGATATGATACATGATTATGTATCGCATATACCAATATATCATACTGTATCACACAATACAACCATTTTTTTTTTGTAAATTTTTTTTGCTGGTTTCTGGCCTCTATTCTCCTCTCTTCACTTCTCTCCTTGTTGATTGTATAGATGGATTAGTCCCTAATGAGAGTAGAGCAGATGTTATACATCGAGAGATGAAGATCTATGATAATGCTC
Source organism: Brasenia schreberi (assembly GCA_036023115.1). Lineage (NCBI taxonomy): Eukaryota > Viridiplantae > Streptophyta > Magnoliopsida > Nymphaeales > Cabombaceae > Brasenia > Brasenia schreberi. The sequence continues at coordinate 8,954,489 of JAYKKT010000073.1, forward strand.
TTCACTTGATGGGTTTACCTATAGCAATCCTCAACCACACTAATATGTACCTAGGTAAATTATTTATCTTCGTATTTAAGTTTCTTAAATTTTATATTTATTGTAAATTAAATAGAGAAGAAAGTCAATTTGATCCAATAAGTTTGGATAATTTTGATATATTAGAAGAGTGGATTATGGAAGATAATGAAGAAAATGCACTCTTAACAAAAGAAGACATTATATGGATTAATTTGGGAGGAGTACAACAACATCATCAAGGAGATTAAGATTTTGATTTTTAAATAGAAGGTAGTGAGGATCTTTAGCAAGGAGAAGATGAAGATTATTTAGTTTATGATCATGATTACAATCTGTAAATGTAAATGTATTTCATTTTTTGCTTCAAAATATGTAATTCTTTTTCAATTGTTGAATGGTGAATGATGAATATGTACTAAACTTTGCATTATATGAATTCTTTGCAATTATCAGATTTTTTTTTTGAATTTTTACTAATTTTTAATATTAAATTATAATACACTACGACATGATACGATACATATCATATCATGGACCAAAACGATACACGATACGATATACATCGAATAACTCTAATACAAATAGTTACCAATCCAGTGAAATTGATTGTCATTTTATAAAAGATGTAGTAAAGATAAGAGTCATACATATGATATATGTAAAATTAGAAGACCAATATGGAGATTTATGAACTAAAGCATTGTAAGTTGAGCACTCATAGTATCTTCGTCCCAATTTGAGGGAGAGTGTTGAAGAATAATTGCGATTTATATGTTGTTTATGATCAATTTTGTATTTTTGTTTATTATAGGTTGTTTAGTGTCTAATTTTAAATTAGATTTATTTATTAAGAGTATATTTGTCTTTTAAGTTAGATTACTGTATAAACAATAATGGGCTGTTGCTGTCCATTAGGTTAAGTGAAATAAAAAACCTGATAGAGAGAGTAGCCGCAGGACCAAGGGAGGCCACCTGCTATCTCCTTCTCCTCTTCATTAATAACTTGTGTGTTACTCTATTTTCCTTGTTTTCAAGAAGATCATCACGCTCTAGTTGTAGGTTTTGTTAATCCTACATGGATGTGTCTCAATCATGCATTATTGGATTTTACTAGGCAATTGTCAACCATAATCTAGTTCTGTAATGCGGGTTAGTGTTGATGGTCCTCTTCGTTGTACAATATCGACTGATTGTTCTGTGAAGATTTATGATGTTGTCAACTATGACATGATGGTCCATATATTCCTGGTGCAATTGAGTGGATCTACAAGCATGAAGATGTCAAGGCTAAACTTGCTATCAGTGACAAGAATTCACCTTATGTTCATATTTATGATGTTCACAGCGGTGCCACTGAACCTATAGTATCCAACCAGGTTGATTCTCTATCCATTTGGTATCCCATTATTTTTAACTTCACATGTAATTTTGGTAATTTGCTTGAACATGTCTGAGCAACTCTGCCCATGTAAGGGACCACCCTTGCATTGTCGGTCTCATGCCTAGATAAAGGAGGAGGGTTGTGTTAGGCTTCCGACAACTAGCGTAAAACTTTGTCGGATTTTTATAACATGGATTACAAAAATTATGAGCATTGCTTTAGGGCGTCTCCGCCTAGCGACGTGCTGCAGAACCCGAATTCAGTAATAAGTAAGCAAGGGTCACTACATTTTTGCCTGAATGTAGTGAATCAATTGCAAAGAGGGTTCCCACATCATGGACGAGTGTGAGTAAAGAAGTTAGTCCTACTATATTGCCGTAGTGAAAATTTTCCAAAGAGGGTCTCCGCATTTTGATTATGGACGGATGCGGGGGGTAAGGAAGCTAGTCCTAGATAATAAGATTCGTATTGGTTCTTGAAATATCGAAACATTATCCGGCAAGCTAATAGAGGTGGTAGATACTATGATTCAGAGAAAGATTCATATTATATGTTTACAAGAGACAAAATAGGTTGGAAAAAAAGCAAAAGAGATAGAGGATACAAGTTTTAAATTATGGTACTCAGGTAAAGAAGAAGCTTGAAACAGAGTTGGTATTATCATAAATAAAGATTTAAAGGATAGTGTAGTAGACATACAATGATATGGTGACCGAATCATGACATTAAAATTAGTGTTAGGAGCAGAGAGGTTTCGAATATAGTTTGTGCTTACACACCCCAAGTAGGACTAGAAGATAGTATAAAGACAACTTTTTGGGAAGAATTAGATAAGGTGTTTCAAAAGATTTTACAAAGGGAGATGATTTGTTTAGGAGGAGACTTAAATCGGTAAAGAGGCATTAGGATATCAAGGGATTCATGGAAACTTTGGTTTTGGGGATATAAATGAAGAAGGTAGGGAGATTTTAAATTTTGTTATGGCATTTGATCTCTTTATAGTCAATACAATCTTCAAAAAACAAGATGAACATTTAATTACTTATAAGAGTGGCTTATCACAAACAATAATGATTACTTTATTTGTAAAAAAAGATAGTGTTATAAAGATTGCAAGGTAATTCTAGAAGAAAACTTAACCACCCATCATCGACTTTTAGTTATGAATTTACAAATAAAAAAATGGATAAAGAAGAAAAGAGTGCATCGAACTATTCAGACTAAATGGTGGAATCTCAAAAGCGAGAAAGAAGATATATTTAAACAGAAAGTCCTTCAAGGAGATATTTGGAATTATGTTGGTACATCCTGTGATGTGTGGAACAATATGGCTATACATATTAGGAAAGTGGTGAAAGATGTGTTAGGGGTATCTAAGGGAGGTGTACCGGTACAAAAAGAATCTTGGTGGTGGAGTGAAGTAGTACAAAATAAAATCAAGGTAAAGAGGGCATGTTACAAATTATATTATACTAAAAAAACTAGTGAAACTTTAGAGGCTTAAAAGGAAGCAAAGAATGAAGCGAAAAAGGCCGTGAGTGAAGCAAAAGCTAAAATTTGGGAGGACTTATATAAAAAACTCAACTCAAAAGAGGGTGAAAGAGATATTTTTAGGATAGCTAGGGCTAGAGATAAGAAAATTAAAAATCTTAATTATGTTAGATGCATAAAAGACGAGGATGAAAAAATTCTAGTGGCAAATGATGATATAAGAAATAGATGGAAAAACTATTTTTATAATCTTTTTAATGAAAATAAAGATGTTAGTATTAGCTTAGGAGAGTTAGCCAAATCATAAAAGTATATAAACCACAATTTCTACCAACGTATTCAAAAGAATGAAGTCAAAGAGGCTCTTAAACATACGAAGGGTGGTAAATCGGTAGGACTAGATAATATTCCTATAGAAGTTTGAAAAATACTAGGAGAAATAGGTATCACTTAGCTCACAAGACTATTTAATGGAATATGAAAAAACCAAAAGATGCCCGAGGAATGGAGAGCAAGTACACTTATACCCATATATAAGAACAAGGGAGACATTCAAAATTGTGCGAATTATCGAGGTATCAAGTTAATGAGTCATACTATGAAATTATGGGAAAGAATTATCGAACGTAGGTTAAGACAAACATCAAGTACAACATAAAACCAATTTGGATTCATGCCAGACAGATCTACTATTGAAGCGATTCACCTTTTGAGACATCTTATGGAACATTTTAGAGCAAAAAAGAAAGACCTTCATATGATATTTATTGATTTAAAAAAAGTTTATGATAGGGTATTGAGGGAGGTTCTTTGAAAAACTTTGGAAAAAAGAGGTATCCCATTGACATATATTAACCTTATAAGAGACATGTATGATGGTGCAAAAACATGTGTGAGGACTCATAAAGGAACGAAGACTTCTTTAAAGTTAATATTGGGTTATATCAAGGATCAACTTTAAGTCTATACTTATTTATAATGGTGATGGATGAGTTAACAAAACATATTCAAGATGAAGTACCTTGGTGTTTGTTATTTGTAGATGACATTGTATTAGTGGAGGAGTCTAAGGAAAAAGTTAATAGAAAATTGGAACTATGGAGAGAAACATTAGAAAGCAAAGGCCTCCGACTTAGTAGAATAAAGACAGAATATATGGAATGTAAGTTTGATCATTTGGTTACCTCAGAGGACATAGAAATTAAAATTGGCACACATTGCATCCCCAAAAGTAAAGTTTTAAATACCTAGGGTCAATCTTTTAGAGTGATGAAAGAATTGATGGAGATGTTACGCATAGAATTAATGCTAATTGGTTAAAATGGAGAGGAGCATCGGGTATTCTTTGTGATAAGAAGATACTATTAAAGTTAAAAGGTAAATATTATGGAGCAACAATTAGGCTTACCATGTTTTATGGTTCTAAGTGTTGGGCAATTAATCATCAACATGTACAAAAAATGTTTGTGACAGAAATGAAGATGTTGAGATGGATGAGTGGTCATACAAGAAAAGATCATATACATAATGAGGTTATTAGAAACAAATTAAGAGTGACACCAATAGAGGATAAAATGAGAGAATATCGTTTAAGATGGTTTGGACATATAGAAAGAAGATCAAAAGAAGAACCCTGTAAGAGGTTAGAAAAACTAAATTTGGGAAGTATTAAAAGGGTAGAAGACAACCACAAAAGTGATGGAAAGAAACAATAAAGAATAATGATCTAGCTTATTGTGAGTTAACTGCTAACATGGCTCACGATAGGGATATGTGGAAACAAAGAATCCATGTAGCAGACCCCGTTTAGTATGGGAAAAGACTTAGTTGTTGTTGTTGTTGTTTGCCTGAACGTGTCTGTGCATTTTATGATACTTTGATATATTTGTAGGTTCACATGGCACCAACTAAGGTTATGAAGTATAATCAGGCATTTGATACAGTGATATCTTCAGATACTTAAGGTGTTCTTGAATACTGGTCTCCAGCCACTCTTCAATTTCCAGAAAATGTGTACGTGGCATTACTTTTCATTTCCTGTGCTCACTTCCTTTGTGATTGACATTTTTCTTTTTTGCACACGTTATCAGGGGTCGGTGCCCCTACACGACTAGAAGTTCTGACTTCTTAGAGTCTTGACTATTTCCTCTGCTACTATTCAAACTAAATAGAATACAGTATTCACGTGCACAGCAGACACATCAGCCTTGGCAAACCGTTGACCTCAAGGAACTTGTTGCACTAGTATTTCATCTTTTGGGTCCTGCTGCATGAGTTCCCACCATCTGTTGCAAGCTGCATCCGATCAAATATGCATGCCTGCTAGCCATGGATATCACTAGCTTCCTCCAAGACCATGTGTTTTTGCCTCTCAACCAGTGGGTCATCCTTGTAGCCACTTTACCCTTTTGGGACAAGAACAATTAAAACATGTCGAACAATTAGGAAAAATCACGTAAATCTGCCACTTGAAATTCCAAATTTATTGACCAACTATCTTAACTGCTTCAACACAGCTGACCTCCCATGTTTGAGATTTTAATTGTTGGCACTTGGCACCATTGCACAGGTCTTCCCAACTGTTTCATGGCTAAATACCCTATTCATTCAGGTTCTGTGACTTGCACGTAATGTGGTTGTTTTCACTCTCCAAAACTATAGTCTTCATGACATTACCCTCTGCTACACTTGGATTGTCGTCCATGCTGCTATAGTTACTGAGCACATTTGAAATGTGGGAGTTCCTCATGCATTGAACTGCTGCAGAACCCCATCAATGTGCAGTTATCCACCTATATTGAATACAAGTGCCTGCATCACCTGGCCCCAGATGTAAATTGTGAATATTTGGGGGCACTACACCAGCCCTCCCTCAGTGGAGATGGACCTCTCCATCCCCCTACTTTCTTATGGTTCTATCCCGAGGTTGCCATGCTCTAATGAACACTGAAACACATATTGATCATTAACGATTTTCTACAACATCCACTATACACTGTTTGCGTGTTTTGGTAATTATTCTAAAATGTCTGTTTTAGGAGTAATTGACTCATCAGCCTTTTAAAAGTTGTGTTATTGCATCTTTTTGCCATGCTCCAAATTATGTTACCTTCATACGTGGGTCATATATTGGACATGTAAGCATACTTGACACTCGAATTGCTGACGAGATTGTATATACTTGATTGCAGAATTAGTTTCAAATTGAAAAATGATACAAGCCTTTTTGATATTGCAAAGTGCAATACAACTGTCTCTGCCATAGAGGTGCATCTACAGACTGTATTTTTGTTAACTTTCAAGATATTGAGGGTCGATACTCTTTGACACTTGGGAATAATCCCACTTTTAGTTTTATTTTCGCTGGCCAATGTTGTGACCTGTGTAATTGATGATGCTAATAGAGCTTTTGTTAGAAAAATCATGTATTGCTGATAACTAAGGATGACACCTGTGTCACTAGAATTTAGTAGGTTATGTTTGCCTAACTTTAAACTTTAATCAACTAAAATCTTCACTTTTTGTTTGGCTTCTTTTCAATAAATTTTGGTAGCATTGTTTCAGAAGTAAGGATACAAGTCCATAAAAGACAATGTTTCTTCAGTTGGACAGGGTCTATGATCCATAATCACTCTTATCAGTATAATTTGAAAATATTTTGTTGGTATCGGTTATTCGACATTGCCAAAAAAGGGAAACATAATAGATATTTCTGAAAACGTAGGCTGTTTTTAATGTAGAACGACACTTTCATTTTTGTCTTTTACATTTTAAGGCACGTTCTCTTGATGGTGTTATAAACCTTCTTAAATTCCCTTGGTTGTACGTGGATTTAACCGATAACATTAAGAGCTATTATTTCTTATCTTTCCTCATTTATATATTAAAGAAGAATTTAAACCGTTGTAGAGTTTAATATCAAGTTTTGAGCTGCAAAAATCCAGCTCAACGGTTGTGGTTTATTTTGACAGAAAATTATTACTCTCCAGCTTGCAATGGAGATCTATATCTAAATGTGGGAATCTGAAAATAGATGGTTTTCAGAGGATTAGTATATCTTTAGATTCTCACATGCCACAGGGATCGCTAAGTAGCTTGCATGCATATCCATTATGTGAAAAATCCTTTTGAGTTTTTTTTTTCACCACTCATGAATCATAAACAGATTCTTGGGCAACCATTTGTATCACATTTACATTTCTAAGCCTTTTCCACTTCACCGTCCCCATTCTATCATGAGTATATGGAGGTCATACCTTCATAAAGGGGATACTTGATGATATAATAAGAATTATTCTTGTGAGCGAACAAATGGAATGGTAATGCATTTATAAACAAAAAATTTCGGTGACAGTTGTGTTGGATAAAGTGTTCAAGAGGTAGGTGATGGAGGGAATAGACAGGGTGGACATCTTTCTAACAAGAGTCTTCAGTCAAGTGATAAACTGGAAACATGGTTTCTATCCTTCGGCCCATGGTGGTATTTAGCTAGAAACATGATACATAATCATAGTGGAGCAAGGAAACATATCTTGTTGACCATGACAGTAAGATGTCAGTTTTGGTTGATGGTTGGTCCTTGCCAGTCAACACTAGACCTAGTCTAACAATTTAACAAATAGGGCTTCCTTGTTTGAGAAAGTTTAATCTCTTTCTTTTGGATGAGCATGTTGAATTACATTGGAGCTTTGTGTCTCCTAGATCTTCATAAGGCTTACGAGGTTCAGAGACATCATGGTAAACATTGTGATGAAAGTTCTATCCATGTTTCATGTTCAGTTATTGGTATACAAGCATAGTATGGAAATGCACCTTAACGTTTGGCAGTCAAACACCTATACATGTCGATTCTGGGTTAATTGAACCATGAACTGAATCCAGGGCGGTTTCGGTTATGCCTGAAACTAAAAACCAAAAGAAAACTTAATTTTTTTTAAAAGTTTAACAAAATTGAAAGAACCTTACACAAAGGATCTGAAATGGTGGTTTGAACTGTTGATTTCGGTTCAGATCCAGTTTCAGTTTCATGGACCGAGGAATCATCATCAAACCAGGCACTGCTCGGATTTGGTTACAGTTTTCGGACCGCTTCTGTCAGTTTTAGTCCCGGTTTGGTTCTGGTTTGAATTGCCGGTCCAATTATGGATCGGTTATTCCTATGAACACCTATCACGTAAGTGAGCTGTTTCAGAACAATCACATCTATTAGCACATAAGGTAAATCCTAGATTTGTGACAACATGCTAAGTAGCACGGAGATCAGCTGACATACTAGATTTTATGCACAACCTAAAATGACTGGACATGATGCTGATTTTAGGAACACACAGAGCTTATAGGGACACATTAAGCAGCAAGGAGACGGAATGCTAGATTACAACCTAAAATGGATGTGATGTGTTACAGCATGCATGAGCCCCAAAAATCAGTTCGGTTTGATCCTGTGATGAGCCATGCATGAAGATCAATGTGCTTTAGATTGTAGAATTTGAACTTGGTCCTGATAATAATACCCTTGACAATGGCCCAGTAAAAACTTTTCGACGATCTGTTTTTCAATAGAGTCTGGACCAGGCAACTATGTCAGATTCAGTAGTTGGGTCAGATGGTGTGGATTCAAATCTGAATTTCACGTTTCTACTGAACTGCATGAGAGGGAACGAGGGATTCATGCTAAGGGTTCAGGGAAGCAATAAGCTGTTTTGGGCAGAGGATGATGGCTGGAGATGTGGGTGGATATTTATTGGCGATCGTGGCCAAGGGTCGTAGGTAGGAGGGTGGCGGACAGTCAATGATAGGTCAATTTGGAAGATGGATGGATGGATGGATGGTTGACCAACTGGTGCCACATAATGGTTCGAGCGAATTGGTTTGGTGACTTTGGGCAACTGGGACAGTTTCCCGGTGAAGGTGTGGATTTTGGTGAAGTCGGGCCTTTAAGGTAGAGGGTCAAAGTGGCATAATGGTGGTGCGCGGTTGTTTAAGGAATGGATTTTGGTGGCTGAGGTTGGTAATGGTGTTGCATATTTGCATGGGAGAAGGTTGGTAAGAATTGGATGGTTATGACTTGTGTTTTTGCTGATAGTGGTAGCATTGTTGCAACATGCTGGTGACAAGGGGGAGGGAACGACAACTCATGAGCAATTTCGATTACTAGAGACGAGGAAGAGCGAATTCAATTCATTGATTCCAGCCTAATCAGCCATGAGGGCTAAGATACATGTGTGTATGTGTCATTAGATCTAACGGTGCTAAATTCGAGACATGACATCCAAGACCTTTATAACGGTGCAAAATTTATGAACGAATTCTAACTTGTGCAGCCCAGTGCTTTTCGATTTTTTAGCATAGCTCATTAGATCAAACAATAACAACAACCAAGCCTTTTTCTCACACCGGATGGAATTGGCTACATGGATTCTTTGATGTCATAGCACTCTATCTTGTACCATATCAGTAGTTATCTCCCAAAAAGTCTTATAATGTTTAATATTTTCTTCCCAACGTCATATCAAAATGAGTCGATTTTTGGGACTCGTGTGCGGGTATGCATTGGGAAATTTAATGAGAAATGAGATTCAATTTATCTCCTGAAATGGCCATCGTTCAACTGAGACATGTTTCTTTATGAAGCATAACAGTGCAAGTTGGCCTGTACCAGTTGATATTTTCTCCCACGACCCACCTCCCATATTCCACTTTAGCCATCAAACAACAACAGACAATAAACATCAATTAGAGACAATTCAGAACGAAACAAAGTGAAAAGATCGGCTGAGATATCTTGTTGTCCTATCGTGAGAAGAATCTGTCACTGCTGTATTTTGTGCTTTTAACATATTTTATGTACCAGGTTTGTAGGAAGAGTGATTTGAATAAACAATCGAAGTGAGGTAGATGGAATACATAGAAATTCATTCTTAGAAGACTATATTCAAGTATTATCTGCTGGATTTTCTTTTCGTCATTGGGGATAAACATAGTGTTGCAACCGCAAATTGTTGCTTTTCCTTGCCATGCTAAGAAGTCATTCACTTTTATTCTTCCAGAACTTTATACGTGTTTTTGATTATTAAGTTTTGTAACTTTTATTCCATTTAGCATTTTTAGCATTTTCACTTATTCCTACTAATGCCAATTATTTTTTTCCAGGTCAGCAATGATGGCATGCAGTTCTTTGTTACATCCCCAGACCGCAGAATACGTGTATTTCAAGACAGGGTAAGTTTGCAAATATTCGGTGAATAACCTTTTCGTATACGTATCCCAAGAAACCATTCAGTTATCGCTTTAATTTCTGGTTCACTATGTCCACTAAATATAACTTGATGATGATGTTTTCTCAGTTTATTCAAGAGCAGAATTGTCCATTTCCACTGATTGCTAATTTCTTCTGATTAGGTGGCACAAGATCTACAAAGGAGTGACGTTCCCCTATACCGGTTAGAAGCAATAGACTTTGGAAGAAGAATGGCTGTTGAAAAAGAAATAGAGAAAACTGAAAATGTTCCCCAAAAACAATGCCTTTTTTTATGGAAGTGCTAACTTCCTTCTTTATGCTACTCTACTGGGTATAAAGGTAAGATGTTTTGTTTTATTCCTGTTTATCTAGACTTGAATTTTCTTTGCATTTTGCTTTGTTGGTAGGTTGGTGATGAAGTTGCATTAGTGGCTTTTCTTGTGACTTGGCATTGTTGCTTTTATAGTGTACATCTTCTGACATTGCTTAATAGTTTAGCCTTCGTGTAATGATAATGCCACTGTATTATTCTTGTATGAGTTGATGATATGCTTTTAGAGTGTACATACTGGAACATTGTATGAAAACATGTTCTGCAGCTCCCGCAGTGTTGCATGTGAAAAATTTGTGGATTTTTTTCTCAGGAACCATTGGAACATTGACAGGAAGTTTGATGGCAATCATTTTTTATTTGATATAAATGGTGTGTGGTTCTGTTCTTGATTTTGGGAAATAGTATTAGCATTCTAGAAAATGATGGACATGTTTGGAAACCGTGAGGTAGTATGGTTTGGTTCTTGCAACAATGCAACGACAGGTCATAACATGCCACTTCGGCAGATTGCTTGAGAACTTATAAGGGGTTACAAAACTATGGTTCTTAGTTCTAGTGAAATTTTGATCCTACGGCCTTTACTTCTTTACTTTTGCTTTTCATTCAATACAATGGCCTGCAATGACCTCATCACCTATGTTATCAATCAGGCGCTATAGTGCTATAGCATTATACCGGAACAAAAACCACTATATTGTGTTTGCTATAGTGGGCATACAATACTTATTTGGGTATATCTATTGGATCGACACAAACCAAAAAAACATAAAACATCCTAAACCTAAGTGGCATCAACGTCTCGCCTCTCTCTTCCACGTCTGCAGCCGCATTGCATTTGCTCTCTCCGCTGCAATTACTAGCGAGCAGCCTCCACCAACAGCCACAACCTCCTCTTTCTCTTGTCTTCTTCCATCGGAGGTAAGCTCTTTCTCTCCATTTCTCTCTTCTCTCTCATAGGTTCTCTCTTTCTCCGTCTGTACCATCTTAGGTAAGCTCTCTCTTTCTCTTTGTCCGCCTCCCTCTCTTTACTTTTTACAACCAAATCAGTCGATATCCGCTTAATCATTTTTTTTGAACCCCACTAGATTCAGAGTCAGAAGACAAAAAGCTCACGCGCAAAGGCTTCTCACAATGGAGTTGTATGCGTGTATTACGTGTCATGCATTTGATTTAGGTCACAGCGTAACCGTACTCAAAGTTATAGCTTGGATAGCACATTGTGTTTAGGACATCTCGTTCACCTCGCTTGTGGCTTGCAAACGCGACACAGTCTTGTTTCCTACAGCTACGTAATGCCCTAGTAGAAAGATGATCTCTGCCTGTACATCTTCCAAAAGCTCACTATGCTCACATACCCTAACGATAATAAATCCTTCGCAAGAATAACCTTTGACATCAATAAGCTAACCTGGCTACGGGATTGAGTCACGCTTTAAGGTCATGAGTTTAATACCTGAGGCATGCACTTGGCTTCAGCTGCATCCATTTTACCAAAAGAACATGTGGTCAATAGCACAATGTGGTGAGGTATATGTTTCGATCATAATTTGGAAGAAGTAAAAGTATTTGAGCCCATGGTTAAAACCATGGAGTATACTCAGGTCTATCATCTAAACAATGGGCAACTTTTGGGAGTTGAACCCCTAGCCGGGTGAGGGGTTGCTCATCGTGTTATGAGGTTACCCATATTTTTTTTTTAATTACAAGAAGAGGCTGAAGCCTAACACTGCTCATACATGCACCTTCTGGGAGTCCAATTCCCCACCAGCAGCAATGGCTGTTCTAGGTGCAAATCCATGAATCATAAAGATAATGGAATGAAGATAAAGTTGAAGAGGCATATACATATATTCAATAACTTGAAATATTTTTAAGAAGTTACATCGAGTAGACATTGGGTTCACATAGGGGGTGTTTGACATTTACACTTTGAATTTGAAGCACCTCACTAGTACCTGGTAATGTAATTCTACATATGTACCTTAACCTTTTCCTTTGTGATAACATGATTATTGATTAGGACATATGAATTGTTTTTTCGTGTTCATTGCCGGTTGTACATAATTCTTGAGCAAAACGTGTAATGTGCATACAAGCACTGAAGAGTAAGAGAGGGGCTAGGCTTGGCGACAACATATTCACCATAGTTGAGCATAAAAGTAATTATATATTTGTTTATTTTAATTCCTTTGATTAATGATTATAATAACTTTGTTATATTTATGTTTTTATTTTCTAATTTAAGGTTAACAATTCAATATGTATGTTCCACATGAAATTTATTGTTCATTTCCTTAGAAGTTAGAAGTAAAATTTATTTTTTTAGTTTGATTCATATTTATAAAAGAATTGGTTGTGTTTCTTGATATTTCTTAGAGAATCCATTATATATATAATTTTTAATCATAATTAAAAGTATACTGCTAAATGTGCTATATCCCCACTACCACTATATCAAGGTCGACCGGTAAAAACATGCTAACCACTATTGATAACATAGGCTACAATAGAAACGCCACAACTCTTTAGCATATGAGGGAGCAAATGAATCAACATGTAGAGCTTTTCCTTATCAGATTGACAGAAAAGTCAAAACAAGAACCACAAGACACAATAAGCCAGACACTTGTGAGTAGTGCTTTTGCAAGACCCTTTTTTAACCCTGCTTTTTGGTGTATCTTTACTATTTGTTTGTTATATTTTCCACATGCAAGTTGTGTTGCAAGGGAATTCTCCTTCTACTAACTGGATCAGATTATCTAGGACGCCTCAATTTCTTAAAAAACTTTCAGAACGCCAACTGATTCTATTTGATTTTAAAAAATCACCTGTTTATCAACAGTATAACTGATTGATGAAATTTCTTATGGAAACCGAGAAATAGCAACAAAGTCTACGTGTTTGAACTTTGTTTGCTCTGTTCATGGTAAATAGAATAAAAGTCAACCATGTGGTTTGTATAACAGTTGGAGAGAGCCAGAGGAACCTGAAGATGCAACCAAGGGAACGGATGTCTTCAACGAGAAGCCACCTCCTGAAGAGCTTATGGCAATTTCTGATGTTGGGAAGGCTGTAACTACATCTTTGCCTGACAATGTGGTAAGATTTGTATACAGAAGTAGGAAACAGAAAGAAATTGGTTTCTCACTTTTGAATCTCTACGGAAAATAGATGGGAAATTCTGAACCTCAAGTTCATGTTTGCACATGCCCATGGATAAGAAATTGTTATAAAGATGAATGGCCATATTTCTTGGTTGAGTTGGTCTCACTTCCAGCATCTTATTTTTATTATTAAATCTCAGCTCTGTGTCTTCTCAGAATTAAGAAAGGTATGGCCTCTTCTGCATCATTATCAATTTTTGTCCCACTTCTTGTTCATGTAGCAGTTCCATTTTACTTTAGACTTGTTTTATCAACTAAACAAATTTATATTCTATCCACGAAAGCTAGAGAATGCTTATTAGGTTCCTTTTTAGCTAGTAACTTATGTCATTACTCTCTTGTTCTTGCTGATTTATGAGCGTGAACTGCTGTATTTTCTCATATTTTCTTCATCTAACTGGAACTGGGAAGAATACATCAGTTAGGATTTGGTTGAAACTTAAGTGGTTCTAGTACATTGGTTGGTTTTTGAAAATTGAGGTCATAAATTCTGTTTGTATTTCACAGATTCTGCACACCACACTTGGAGACATACACATGACACTTTATCCTGAAGAATGCCCTGAAAACGTTGAGAATTTCACAACACAATGCCGCAATGGGTACTACGACGCCTAATAGAAGGCAAAATCAATACATTACCGAACCCTAAGAATATGAAAGAAGGTATTATTGCCCATATAAACCCAATGTTCTCTGAGTTTGTATTTCTTCGTATCCATCGCTCTCTCTTTTTTATTTGAAATATGTTGGGTCACTCTAAGTCAATCCACCAACCAATCTTTGTTCCAACTGTTGTTCTTCGTGTTGCGGCAATCCCGTTTGTAGTACCCTATTTTGTCACAATTGAATTACTTTATCCGATAAATGGGTTTCTACAATTTCTTAAAAAACTGATTGCCCTTCTTGTTATTATTCTTACAAAATCTCTTATTTGGTTTCTTTTTATTCTGGTTGTTTTTAGAGCTTGACCCTAAAATCATCCTTAGCAATTAGCAATTTTTCTCTTTCATTTTTATTCATATGTTCTTTTTAATTGCTAGTTTCAATGAGAGTTATGTTCAAAAACTAAGGGTTGTGGTTACCATTTGGAGAAAGAGAGAAGACCGTTTAGAATTGTGGATATTAGAGAAACAACTCAAAAGCAAAAAAGGCATAGTTTGTTCATAATGTCAGATAATCATAACTAATCTTCAATGGTTTACTCGTGGCGGAGATATGTATATAAATATATCTGGACTCTGTATTTCTCTTCGTACCAAGGTCATAGATCTTCAGTTTCTCATCACTAGCAATAGCAATAGAGAAACCAAGAAATGGCCCAAGACACTTCTTTATACATCCTTCTCCTCCTTTTTGTTTCAGTCAAGGGGGGTCCAATATCAACCCCTACCCTTCACCGGTAGGCTCCAACTGCGATGCGGTCGACACTCCCATTACTGATGCGAAACTGAAGAGCAGTATCGGTAAAGTTGTCAAGAAGCTAGTCACCAAGGTGGTGTCAACAGGGTTCGCGACGGCCAGCTACGGCAAGAATACATCTGCAATCTATGGCCTCTTCTAATGCAGGCCGATATAAGTGCATAGGAGTGCGGTGTGCCCAAAAGAGGCACGGATGAAGCTGAACAAGACTTGTGCTAAGGACGGGAAGGCAAGGCTGTGGTTCGAGCGCTGCTACCTGCGCTACGACACCGAGAATTTCATCGGCAAGTTGGACACAATGGACTTCAGTATCATTTACAACGATGTGCCGGAGGTGCCGGACAAGAACAAGAAAGTATTTCAGGCAGAGGTAGGGAAGCTGTTGACAGAAGTGAGCGCCAAGGCGGTGGCTGCAGGCAGCCACGGGCTGGGCATGGGAGATACTAAGATCTCGCCGAATGTGATCACCAAGCCTAACGTGACCATCTACGCGATGGAGCAGTGCACCCGAGACTTGGCTCCTTCTCTGTGCTCGAGCTGCTTGACCCCGTGATCAATGAGTTCTTGGAGTGCTGCACCAATAATGAACGTGGATTGGTTCACCAAGGAGACTTAAAAAGGTAAGGTGTCATCCTCAGTTTGATAAATCAAATCCGAAATATATAATATGACATGTAAATGACCTGAGCACCAACATACTGCTAATTTCGGACAAGACAAAACTAGACACAAGCATGGATATTATGTATTCGTGTCCACTCAAGGTAAAAAAAAAAGATCAATACGTTGGACTTCTTGTTGGCACAGACACAAAATGACTTGAAATAAACACGAGTTGAAACACAAAGTTGCTGACAGACGACCTCAATTCTTTGTTCATTGGAAATAACAGACGATCTAATTGTTGAGACACGTACCCTCTTCCGAAGTAGTTAACAGCCAAAGGAGACCAGTTTAGAGATTCCTAACGCACCCAAAGTGACACGACAATAACCAAGTCGTGTTTGGGTCGACCTGATCCGACAATAACGTGAAACCTGAGACATGAAACTGCTTTAAGCTCGAGGCAGAGCACAAAATCTCTGAAACCCGTGTTCTTCTGTCTGCCGAAATTGACAAAAAAGTCGGCTTATGGTCGAGATGACCTGTCTTTGGCACGAACACAAAATAACATGTCTCAAACATGACCCGATTACGTGAAACCAACACACAATTCTAGCATCATCGTGTGAGTGTGTGTGAGAGAGAGAGAGGTTCGGGGAACCCCCAGTTTCTAACATGGATTCTGAGCTGTACGAGAGAGATGCCCCAATATGCAAACGGGTTTAAGCAAAACCACGTTCCAAAGAAGTCTTTCAGGGCACTATTCTAAAATTCGGCATTGGGCCCGCTGAGTTTGGCTTGACTTGACTTGACTGGTGAAACTTTACAACCAAACCAGATAAAGTGTCAAGTCACTCAACATCCAAGTCAAGATTATCAACCCTTAATGATATTCATTAATAAAAGATCATCATCACAAATACGAGTGTTAACCAGTCGGATCCGGTTCAGTTTCGGGTCAGACAGTATGAATTCGTATTCCAAGTCTGCCATGAGGACTGAGGTCCAACTTAAAAAAACGAGCCATATTGTCTGAATCACACAAAAATTGAAATTTCTGGATCTTGATTGGTATTCGGGTCAGTAATAAACCTATCCTTTGTCACCAATCTCCAACCTAATAAAGCACTTTATATTTCATTCAGAGAAAGAACACGTACCATCTTCCAAGTTCTGCTAGTGAGATGCATTTAATTGGATGGCTAGAATTAGTTGAAACACTAACCATGCATTCACTTTAGATGGCTAGGATTGACTGACACGGCTTCCGTCATGGCATCATCATATGCCATATGATGGAATTCTTTTCATTACACGGAAAGATCAGGCGGAATGGGTTAAATGGACATCTTGCTAAGTCTGATAAAACGAGACTGTACCTAATAGGCACACCTTTGAACCCTTAAGGGTTTTTTTTCTTGTGCAATACGTGAGGCTTGGACCCTGAAAATGGGGCCACACAGTGAGGGACCAAATACTAATGATCTAACCTGGCCCGACGGGCTCATCAATCGCTATCAGGGACCTCTTACTTGTGTCCAAAGTAGAACCAGCGACCCAACCCTATTCAAACCCAAATCCTTGTTGGGTGAATGGAGCATTAATGACTTCAACAAACTCAAGGTTGTTTGTTTACTCAAACAGGAGGTCACTCAAGAGTAAAACCCACATTTAAGCTAGCTAGGAGATTCTCAATATCTCTTAGAAACAATAGCTACAATTGGCTAATTTTAAGGACAAATAATTCAAATTTAATGTTCATTTAATAGTCTTAGCAATTACCGAAACATCAATTAAATAGCCTTAGATGGCTGAGCTTATATCAACATTTTACAAGGTGATTGTTCATTTTCTAGGAGAGTCTTTATAGCAAGTTCATAAATGGTTGAGCCTACATCAACATTTTACTAGGTGATTGTTCATTTCTTAGGAGAGTCTTTATAGCAAGTTAATGTACCTTGAACCTAGGTAAGGGGGTTGTACTGAGTATAAATAGGATCAGGTCTATGGAATTATCATTCAATTGTTTTCCATCATTGCTTCAAATCTCGCTCTCATCCTTAACCGACAGTGAGTGAGTTGGTCTTTATCACCTCGATGAGTCATATCCATTGTGTAGTACACGTGTGTGTGCGAGGAAATCAGTAAGCATGTGTGATCCTCAAGTTCCATATAATTTAGTGCTTTCATTGAGATTGAGAAGATGACATAACAAGATTTTGATGCCCCTCAATACTAGGAGGCTTGCTTCTCGACCAAGCTAAGATCATGGCACTGCAATGTGGACAGGAGGTGCTCGCAGCATAGATGGCACAACTGACCCAAAGCCTTGAGAAATTGTTGTGGCAATAAGCTTTTTCTTCTAACTGCTCCAACACCAACCACCATGATATGGACCCAAACTCCCCTAAGTTGGGTTCAACTGTACAAATGCACTAGGAGGTGAGAATGAATCCAAGAGACATAGATCACCAAGTTCGAATCAAAATTTTCTCTTTCGTGAGGTCAAGCTAACTTGAAGAATTTCTCGAGTGGAAGGAGTGGGTGGATAAGATCTTCGAATATTATGAATACTCTAAAGAAAGAAAATGTTGTTTGGCTGTTTTGGTGTTCACGAATTATGCTAATCTCTGGTGGAGCAAACTCCAAGATCAACGATGCAAGGAAGGAGATGGGGACATAACGATTTGGGGCTTGATGAAACGAACCATGCGTAAGAGATTTGTTCCTGACCACTACCAACAAGAGCTCTACCTTCGATTGCAAAGCTTGCGACAAGGTGGGGTAAGCGTGTTTGACACCTTGATGATGTGTTATGAAGTACAGGAACCATGGGAGCAGACCAGAATCCGATTTCTTAGCGGCATAAATAAATAACTAGTTGATGTTGTGGAATTACAAACTTATTCATTTGTTGAGGACATCTTTCAATTTGCTATTAAGGTCGAAAGACTATGGAAAAAGATTTCTTTCCTAAGACAGCCCAAAACAAAGTTTTCTTAGTTACAACAAGTACTTTTAAAGAAATAAAAAAAGCCAAACCTACTACCGCAACGAAGCCCAACCAAAAGGAAAAAGAGGTGGCTGAAAACCCTCACGCTACCTATCATAGCCATGACATTAAATATTTTAAATATCTTGGCCACGAGCATATCACTTTCCAATGCCCCAACAAGCAAGTAATGGTGCTACGCAAGTCGTTCAAATCACTAGATAGTGAGGACGAACATACCACAAAAGATGTTGTGGCTGAAACTAATGAAGTTGCAGATGAAGGGAACTTTCAGTCATACATAGGGTCCTGAGCTCTCAAGCCACTCATAAACAGGAGAAACATGAGAACCTATTTCATTCTCGTTGGACAATTCTTAGTAAAGTTTGCTTGCTCATCATTGATGGTAGTTGTTGTACCAATTGGCCTCTACAAAATTAATCAAAAGCTGAGTTTACCCACCATGGCCCACCCACATCCTTATAAGCTGCGTTGGCTCAACAATCAAGAGAAAATTTTGGTTCAACAACAAGCTATTGTTTCAATATCCATTGGTAAGACTTATGAGGACTCTATTGTAAGTGACGTGGTTCTAATAAATGTTGATCATCTCTTATTGGGTCAACCATGACAGTTTGACTGACGAACCTTGCATGATGGCTAGAAGAACACATATATTTACAAAGGATGAAAAAAAATCACTTTGTCCCCATTACCACCACAACACCTCCTCTCTCTGGCATCAACTATGAAGGAGTTGTAGGCCAATAAATGTTTGATACTCACCATAAGAGAAGTTGAGCTAACCATCACACAAGCTAGCTTAGTATACTTGGTTGTAGCTAAGAGAGTGAAAACTAACATACCAATGCAAGAGTATCCTTCTCGCTAAGCTATTGAGAGAATTCACTAATGTCTTTTCTTTATGAGCTTCCCAATGATTTGCCTCCAATTCGTGGTATTGAGCACCACATTGATCTACTATCTGACATGACTCTTCCAAATAAGTCGGCCTATTATAGCAACCCCAATGAAGCTAATGAGCTATAATACCAAATCAAAGAACTGGTTGTCAAAGGCTTCATGAGGGAGTCTATGAGCCTGTGTGCAATACATACCCTTTTGGTACCCAAGAAAGATTGATCGTTACGAATGTATATTGATAGTTGAGCCATCAATAAAATAACTATTCGATACCGCTACCCCATTCTTCGGTTGTACAACATACTAGATGAACTCAAGGGATCAAGATTATTCTCAAAGATTGATCTCAAGAGTACATATCACCATATTCGAATCAAGGAAGGAGATGAATGAAAAATTATTTTAAAACGAAATTAGGACTATTTGAATGGCTCGTGATGTCACATGTCCTATCAAATACACCCATCACCTTTATACGACTCATTAACCATGTGTTACGAGAGTTTATTAGCAAATTCCTCATTGTATATTTTGACGACATCATGATTTATAACCATAAAATGGATGAACATATTATCCATATTTATAAGGTTTTAGAGGTTTTGTGCCGACTCTATCATAACCTTAAAAGTGTCAATTTTGCTAATCATGAGTATAGTTCTTAGGCTTCATCATCTCTGAAGAAGGAGTTGAGGTTGACCCCAAAAAGGTGAAAGCTATCAAGACTAGCCAGACCCAACCAACATGGCCAAAGTGCATAGTTTTCATCAGAAATTTTAGCAGAATTGCAATACCATTGACTGATTGCATTAAGAAAAATGAAGAATTTTGGTGGACTACAACATGCAAGCATGGCTTTGATGAAATCAAAGGCCAGTTCAGTGGTGCACCAATATTGGCTCTTCTTGACTTCAACAAAACTTTTGAAGTTGAATGTTACGCTTCGGGGTAGGAATCAGAGTTATATTGATGGAAGAGCAAGGACCCATTGTATTTCCTACACCATTCAGTACAAAAAACGAGAAATATAATATAGTGGTTGATGCTCTATCACAAAGATACTCACTGATCACTTTCTTAAAGTCTCTATATTGAGATCGGAGGTCCTAAAAGAACAATATGTAGGGGACCCAGACTTCCTACCCCTTGGTTCGGTTAGCCAGAAAAGGGAGTTAGATGAATTCTACTAGAATAGCAAATATCTTTTTCGATGAGGAAAACTTTGTATTATGATAGGACCTCACCGATAACTCTTCACTCGAGAAGCTCATGGTGGTGGGTTAGCGAGATATTTTGGAGAAAGAAAAACATTAGAGCTTTTTAGAGAACATTTTTATTATTTGAGAATGAACCATGATGTTCATAGGATTATTGAAAGATGTATTACCTATAAATTGGCTAAAGAAAAAACGACAAGTAAGGGACTCTACATGCCTTTGCCGATTCCTACCAGGCCTTGGACAGAGGTTAACTTAGATTTCATTGTAGGATTTCCTAGAATAAAAAAGGGACAAGATTTTATCCTAATTGTGGTAGACAAGTTTTCTAAAATATCGTATTTTATTCTTTATCATAAAACTAACGATGCAGTTCATGTTGCAGATCATTTTTAGGAAAGTCGTAAAACTCAACAGTATTCTCAAAAGCCTCATGTCTTACCATAATGCTAAGTTTATGAGTACTTCTGGAAGACTCTATGGAAGAGGCTCAAAACTATGCTCCTCTTCAAGATAACGTGTCACTCTCAAGCTGATAGACAAACTGAAGTGGTGAATCACACTCTCACCACTTTTTTGCGAGCTTTTATCTCCAATAATCTGCAAACTTGGGAGGAGCAACTTCCTTGGGTAGAATTTGCCTACAACCGCTCAGTTCACAACACTACGGATTGTTCTTCCTTTAAAATAATCTATGGGGTTAATCCCATAACCCCTTTAGACTTGGTACCCATACCCGACGACGTTGAAGCAAATTCTAAGGGAGTGAGTCGAGCTGAATTCATCAAGGCTTTACACCAAAAAGTAAAGCTATAAATTGAGAAATAAATAGCAGCCTATTTCAAACAAGCTAACAAAAGGCATAAATCCTTCGTCTTTGCCCCTAAGGACCTTATTTTGGATACATCTCAGCAAAGTCAGGTTCTCACACAAGCATCAATCTAAACTCATGCCCCGAGTCGATGACCCCTTTAAGATTTTGGAGAAGATAAATGACAATGCTTACAAGATAGATCTATCCGAAGGGTTCAATGTTTCTAATTCTTTTAAAGTTAAGAATCTTATTTCTTACAAGAAAGATACCGAGAATCCGGATTTAAGGACAAATGCTCACCAACCCACGGAAGGTGATGAAGGAAAGAACACTAATGATCTAACCTGGCCAAAAGGGCTCACCGATCACTATCAGGACCTCTTACTCGTGCCTGAAGTGGAACCAACGGTCCAATCCTTTTCAAACCCAAATCATTGTTGAGTGAATGGAGCATTGATGATTTCATCAAACTCAAGGTTGTTTGTTTACTCCAATAGGAGGTCACTTAAGAGTAAAGCCCATATTTAATCCAGCTAGGAGATTCTCAGCATTTCTTAGAATCAATAGCTCCAATTGGCTAATTTGGGGGGACAAACAATTTGAATTTAATGTTCATTTAGTAGTCTTAACAATTACTGAAACAATAATTAAAGAGTCTTAGATTATTGAGCTTGCATCAACATTTTACAAGGTGATTGTTAATTTTCTAGGAGAGTCTTTATAGCAAGTTCATAAATAATTGAGCATGCGTCAGTATTTTACTAGTGATTGTTCATTTGGAGAGTCTTTATAGCAAGTTAATGTGCCTTGAATCTAGCTTAGGGGGTTGTCCAGAGTATAAATAGGATCACGTCTAAAGAATTCTCATTTGATTGTTTTCTAGCATTGCTTTAAATCTCTCTCTTATCCTTAACCGCTGGTGAGTGAGTTAATCTTTATCACCTTAGCGAGTTATATCCATTGTATGACAAACCGTGTGTGTGAGGAAATTAGTAAGTGTGTGTGATCCTCTCGACTCAAGTTTCATATCACACACATATATCATCTAGATTTAAGAAACCCATTAAAAATATATTACCACAAAGAACCCTATTATGTTCATCATAGGATTGACATGATTAACGGTGGAGATTTGAATAAAAGATACCGTTATACTCTTGTACTTTACATCTGTTTTATCACTTTAACCTTTCATCTCAAAGATCTAACAATTATGATGGATTTCTTGTGGTTCTTAATTTTTGTCGGTTCTCTAAATCTGGAATCTCAATATATAATATATATATATATGTGTGTGTATATAGTTATAATATATATGTATACAGTTATGACCTTGTCACAGTATGTATAATTTAAAATTAAATGCATCACAATCTGTCACCACTTCGGATAAGAATCTTTTAGAACAAATTGGATATGGCATCAGCACAACTGATCAAACATATAATGTGAATCTGCCGACATAAAACGCAATCAGATTCCAATTTATCAGATACCAGACGATCCAGATCCTATTAGTAATATAGTTTTGCATATCAAATTCGATTTCTCAGCTGGCCAATTATCCAGTAAACCCAATTTGTTGATGTCCCTAACTTGTAGTCGCCTTCATTATGAAGCACAAATCTGCATTGATGAATCCTTCTCAAGCAGCAGTCACCTTGCTAGGGGCTTGAGGTACAAGTTGGATGAAGGTCATGAGTTGGATATAAGGGCCGTGCATCTGTCTTGAAACTCTCCATTGCACCTGAGAATAAAATCTCTTTGTGAAGCGGGCTCCACACCTGCGGAAAACTGAGGGTCACTATCCCACCCTATATAAGTGTGGCGGATTCCTGAAGCAAGTGTAGGGGTAGGAGAGGCAGCCTACGGGGCGGTCGCTCGCTCCGTGACTGGTTAACGACAAAGAATTCCACTTGGCTTACTATAAACGTTAGAAGTACATCACATACTGTGGGTAGTGCTTGACATTTTTATGTGGAGAATTTGTTCTTTATATGTAGAAATGGCCCACCATTCCATTATTCTGAGGCTCATCCATTTGAGTAGAACATGATTTAAGTAGGCGTCTGCTCTTCCCAGTCCAAAACAAAAGCTTCAAAGAAAATATCCCGTTACTAGACATAACATAAAATCATGATGCGCCCACAAAATGAAAGGGCCGAGCAAGTTTTTCTTTAATCAGAGTCCTAGTTTGAATAAATTTCGCAAGCAATAATTTATACATTTACTGCAAATCAGGATAAACACTTCTAACGTGTCAGGATCTCATCAGTCAAGTTACTCGTCCATCTGCGAACTGACAATTTCGTGTTCCGTGTTGTTTTCATGCCAAAAGTAAGTCGACTCAAAACTTTCCAAGTTTTCCGACGTTGATTAAGGTGAGCACAAACTCAAAATTGGGCATCGTGTTTACATCGGGTTATTATGTCATGTAAGAAACTACCAGTAATTTTGCGTTCAGTGGCCATTTCATGCTCGTCTCCAAACAGAGCCACTCGAAGATCACCGAATCTTTTCGCACTTTTGGGTTGGATTTGGGAGATCTTATCCGTGTTGGGTTCGTGTCGCATCGCCCTGTCACCCCTGTGATGTAAGAACATGACTTTGAGAGAAAATATCTTATTACTGAATGCGTTTTCATGGAATCCCAGCCGTCTGGTTGTAAGACTAACGGCTGATAACGCACGTTCATCCACGTAAAACACTTAGAAATGGTGACCGTCCATCTTAAAACAGACGGTTGCGATTTCAATTTACATTATTGAATATGATATGTGTATTATCTGAATCGTTCTGTATGTCCTCCCCCGTCATTGCTATTTATAGCAGTAAGGCAGAAAATCCACACCGCTACGAGCAATAACCCCATCATAACAAACCCCACCGCTGCGACCGTCGGGTAAGAGAGAGAGAGAAAGAGAGATGGGTGTGGTGGTGATCGACGGGTCAACGGTAAGGGATTTCGTGGAGAACCAAGAGGTGTTCACGAAGAGCGTGGATGATGCGTTCACGAAGCTTGACGCCAACAGCGACGGCGTGCTTTCCCGGGCGGAGATGAGGAAGGCGTTCGAATCTCTCAGGCTGATCGAGACCCACTTCGGCATCGACGTCTCTACTCCGCCAGAGGAGCTGACGGCGCTTTACAACTCCATCTTCGACAAGTTCGACGCTGATCACAGCGGCACCGTCGATCGCAAGGAGTTCCACGACGAGATGCGTCAGATCATGCTCGCCCTCGCCGACGGACTCGGCAATTTCCCGATCCAGATGGCCATTGACGACTCGGACAGCCTCCTCCAGAAGGCCGTCGATCTCGAGTCCTCCAAGCTATCCGCACCGTAGATTTCAGATGCTTTGCTTCTTCCCGGCTTTCTCTTTTTCTTTCCTTGGAAACGAAAGACTCTGTTTGTGAAAGGGGGTTTCTGTTTTTCTCGCGAATCTGTCGTTGCTTGTCGAGAAATCTTTCTTTTTCTTGATGTATAATACCTTCTTGATACTTGTCTTGTGATTCTTCCCTCATTCACGTGGTCATGGGCGAAAAGGCCGTGGATCTCGAGGAGATTTTTCGAAGGATGCTCCATCTCCACCGAGCTGAGAGACTATTTGGGGGTTTTCATCCGATGCCTTCCGTGTCCAGAAGCGTTGCTTGGATGCAATTTTGTTGCTGATACCCTTCTTCTGAGAATTCTCGTATAGTTTGTGTGGCCATTGATGTTTCTGTCTCCGCCGGAAGGCCGTCGATTTCTAATCCACAAGTCCACCGCTTCATCCATACCGTAAATCGATGTATCTTTTGCAACCTTCTTCCGTTTTGGGCTGTTCTCTTTTCCCCTTTATGCCTTGCTACTAACCGGTGGGAAAGGCCTCTAGCTATCAGCACATAAGCACGAATTAGAGCACTTTTAAAACGGATTTACATGATCTGGATGCATCGGAAGTGAATCAGATCGTGCAGAAAATTTTCGACGGAAAAATTTTTGCTCACGGTTGAGAAAACGTGCAGATCTGATTTGTGCTGGTAACTTTTTGTTGAATTTGTTCAATCTCTTGAAATATCGGAAAGCTAATAGTGGATTCGGAGAAAGATTCATATTCTATGGTTACAAGAGACAAAATGGGTTGTAAAATAAGGAATGGAGATAGAGGATATAGGTTTTAAATTATGGTACTCAGCAAAAGAAAAGGCTCGAAATGGAGTTGGTATTATCATAAATAAATATTTAAAGGAGACTGTAGTAGATGTACAACGACATGGTCCTCGAATCATGATGTGATAAGGTGATTCAAAAGATTCCACAAAGGGAGATGATTTGTTTAGGAGGAGATTTAAATGGACATGTCGGTAAAGAGGCATTAGGATATCAAGGGATTCATGAAAACTTTGGTTTTGGGGATATAAACGAGGAAGGTAGGGAGATTTTAAATTTTTCTATGGCATTTGATTTCTTCATAGTCAATACAATCTTCAAAAAACGAGATAAACATTTAATTACTTATAAGAGTGGCTTATCACAAACACAAATTTATTACTTTATTTGTAGCAAAAAAGATAGAGTGTGTTGAAAAGATTTTAAGATAATTCTAGGAGAAAGCTTAACCACCCAACATCGACTTTTAATTATGGATTTACAAATAAAAAAATGGACAAAGAAGAAACGAGTGCATTGAGCTATTCGGACTAAATGGTGGAACCTCAAAAGCGAGAAAGAAGATATATTTAAACAGAAAGTCCTTCAAGGAGATGTTTGGAATTATGCTGGTACACCCTGTGATATGTGGAACAATATGGCTATACATATTAGGAAAGTGGCGAAAGATGTATTAGGGGTATATAAGGGAGGTGTATCGACACAAAAAGAAGCTTGGTGGTGGAGTGAAGTAATACAAAATAAAATCAAGGCAAAGAGGGCATGTTACAAATTACATTATGCTAAGAAAACTAGTGAAACTTTAGAAGCTTAAAAGAAAGCAAAGAAGGAAGCAAAAAAGACCGTTAGTGAAGCAAAAGCTAAGATTTGGAAGGACTTATATAAAAAACTCAACTCAAAAGAGGATGAAAGAGATATTTTTAGGATAGCTAAGGCTAGAGATAAGAAAACTAAAGATCTTAATTATGTTAGATGCATAAAAGACGAGGATAAGAAATTCTAGTGGCAAATGATGATATAAGAAATAGATGGAAAAACTATTTTTATAATCTTTTTAATGAAAATAAAGATGTTAGTATTAGTTTAGGAGATTTAGCGAACTCAGAAAAGTATATAAACCACAATTTCTACCGACGTATACAAAAGAATGAAGTAAAAGAGGCTCTTAAACATATGAAGGGTGATAAATCGATAGGACTAGATAATATTCCTATAGAAGTTTAGAAAATACTAGGAGAAATAGGAATCACTTGGCTCACAAGACTATTTAATGAAATATGGAAAAACCAAAAGATGCCCGAGGAATGGAGAGCAAGTACACTTATACCCATATATAAGAACAAGGTAGACATTTAAAATTGTGCGAATTATCGAGGTATCAAGTTAATGAGTCATACTATGAAATTATGGGAAAGAATTATCGAACGTAGGTTAAGACAAGTATCAAGTACAACAGAAAACCAATTTGGATTCATGTCAGGCAGATCTACTATTGAAGCGATTCACCTTTTGAGACGTCTTATGGAACATTTTAGAGCAAAAAAGAAAGACCTTCACATGATATTTATTGATATAGAAAAAGCTTATGATAGAGTACCGAGGGAGGTTCTTTGGAGAACTTTGGAAAAAAGAGGTATCCTATTGACATATATTAACCTTATAAGAGACATGTATGATAGTGCAAAAACTTGTGTGAGGACTCATGAAGGAACGACAGACTTCTTTGAAGTTAATATTGGGTTACATCAAGGATCAACTTTATGTCCATACTTATTTATAATGGTGATGGATGAGTTAACAAAATATATTCAAGATGAAGTACCTTGGTGTATGTTATTTGCAGATGACATTGTATTAGTGGATGAGTCTAATGAAAAAGTTAATAGAACATTGGAACTGTGGAGAGAAAAATTAGAAAGCAAAGGCCTCCGACTTAGTAGAACAAAGACAAAATATATTGAATGTAAGTTTGATCATTTGGTTACTTTAGAGGACATAGAAATTAAAATTGGCACACATTGTATTCCCCAAAAGGAAAGTTTTAAATACCTAGGGTCAATTTTTCAGAGTGATGGAAGAATTGATGGAGATGTTACACAGAATTAATGCTGGTTGGTTAAAATGGAGAGGAGCATCAATTATTCTTTGTGATAAGAAGATACCATTAAAATTAAAAGGTAAATATTATAGAGAAGCAATTAGGCCTACCATGTTTTATTGTTATGAGTGTTGGGCAATTAATCATCAACATGTGCAAAAGATGTTTGTGACAGAAATGAAGATGTTGAGATAGATAAGTGGTCATACAAGAAAAGACCGTATACATAATGAGGTTATTAGAAATAAATTAGGAGTATCACCAATAGAGGATAAAATGAGAGAACATCGTTTAAGATGGTTTGGACATATAGAAAGAAGATCAAAAGAAGAACCTGTAAGAAGGTTAGAAAAACTAAATTTGGAAAGTATTAAAAGAGGTAGAGGACGACCACTAAAGTGTTGGAAAGAAACAATAAAGAATGATCTGCTTATTGGGAGTTAACTGCTAACATGGCACACGATAGGGATCTGTGGAAACAAAGAATCCATGTAACCGACCCCGTCTAGTATGGGAAAAGGCTTAGTTGTTGTTGTTGTTATTGTTTGTTGTTCAATTATCAGGGTCGGATCTGGTCAAAAAATCGCAGATCACGGTTGTTCTGGAGTAGAACTCGCTAGAAAACTAGTTTCAGGCGAAAACTGATTTTCTCGACCTATAATTCAGAATTAAGGAGTTAATCCGAGGTTGAACGGCATTGGATTGTCGAGTAACACTTAAACTAGGGTGTTTAAGTGAGATTTGTTCACTAGAGTGATAGATCAAAGCAGATCTATCGCCGAAAAATTCAAGAACGCTGGACGGAATCTGACCTTGTTTGCCCTTTGTGCTTTGTCCACGATGACCAAACCCTGTTTGCCCTTTGGATCCACATACGATACAAACCATGTTTGCCCTTTGTGCACGATGACCAAACCCCGAAGGTGAGGAGCCACCATCGCCTATGCAGCTACCAAGAAGTCGCACTCCAATATCATCGAATACTCATCGATGGCTGCTATGGCTATGTTCATCACTCCCTTCCATGGCCCAACTCTCAACCTGCATCCCAATGCCATTCCCTCGATCAAAGATACAGCTGCATTCAAAAGTTTCAGTTGTGTCGTAGATGGAGTCACCTTCAACCCTATCGTCTTAGCAATTTATGGCGAAATCAGCGAATGGCTCGCCCTTGAATCTACCAAAGCATGGATAGTGTGTTGGCCCATGTGTACCTTTACAAAGCTTAGAGCTCATGTTGGTCCCTCGCAACTCACGGTATTAAGGAGCTGAAATTGTGCAACTTGGATCAAGTCATCCCCTATTGCCTCGGTCACATCCTCGACCTTGATTTGCTCCCTAACTTCCAAAGCGGCTAACTTAGCCTTCTTGGGGCAATCTCGCATGAGATGTGGCCCGGTGCAAATGTAGCACAGCCCCACTCCCTTGCCTCCGAACTTGCCCTTAGAAAAGGATGCCTCTTCACTCCTCTCTGGTATTTTCCCATTCTTCTTACTTTTACCACCTCTCTTCGACGGCTCTTCCCTATTACTCCTCTTATCCCTAGGTGTCCTTAACTCTACGAAGGACTCAACCATGGTCATGGCCTCCATGACATCTAGCGGATTCCGCCGACGCAACTCCACTTGCGCCCATGGTTACAACCCGTCCTCAAAGTGGAAAAGTTTGTCTTGCTCGGTCATGCACTCAATTTCGAGCAAGAGTGAGTTGAACTCCTTCACATACTCGTGAAGACTCTCGGTTTGCTTAAGTTGCTTCAACCGCTCTCGTGTACGTCGAAAAGTGTTCGTCGGTGTAAACTGCTGAAAATTTTCATTTTTGAAATCTGTCCATGTAACATGTAGCGTCCTACTTCCGTCTAGTGACGTCTTCACGTGTACGCCACCATAATTTGGCGTCATTAAGGAACAAGGTATCCACTATTACCTTTTCCTCCTCAGGCACATGTGATGCCTCTAAATAATGTTCCAAATCCCACACGAAGTTTTCGAGGGTCTTTCGGTCCCGTCCACCTTCGAACAGTTTTGGTTCAAGGAATTTTACCTTCAATGTGTTCGTAGGTGTACGAACTGAATCGTGAGAAGTTGACGTAGGCTGAGAACGACTCTCTCGGAGACAATGAAGCTCCATCTCCACGGCTTCGAAATGGCGCTGACTGGACTTCACTTCCTGCAGCTGCTGTGCAAAACTTTCGTTCTGCATCTGAATCTGCATCTGAATTATGGACAGTTGCTGTGCAAGCTGTGCTAGAATCGAGTCCAGGCCAGATCTGCTAGTCGTGGCCTCCTCTTCCACAGAACCATGTCGGCTTTTCCCCATCGAGTACCTGTGTTATTACAGATGGACGCTTGGACTGAAATTACAGACTTCTCGACTGATTTTACAGACTTCCGACTGACTTCACAGACTTTCCGAACTGAACTGTGCAGAAAACTGCAAAATGCGCAGGTGACTTTTCAGCACTGTTACAGACACTTTCTGAAGCAACAAAAACCAGATTTGTACAAATTAAAAACTGAAGAATGCTTACTAAATTACATATAATACATGGACCAAATTTAGTGAAATTAAGATAATAAAATACCTCTCAAATCAACCGCTCAAAAGCAGGAAAATCCAGCTTCGGATTTTCTATACTGTCTGCCTGTTAATTTTCTACAACGACTTTCCCGCCAAAAGCTCTCGAAATTTCTGTTCTTCGGCCTCAATTCTCTGTGATATGAACCTGTACTCACTTAATCCTTACTCACAAACACTTTTTTTAGTCAGATCAAGTTCTAAACAGATCAAAAACTCCCAATTACAGCTCGCGTTCTATGTTCTGAATTCTGTTCAGATTCCGTCCAGCGTTCTTGAATTTTCCCGTGATAGATCTGCTCTGATCTATCACTTCAGTGAACAAATCTCACTTAATCACCCTATTTTAAGTGTTTCTAGATAATCCAATGCCGTTAAAACTCGGATTAACTCCTTAATTCCGAATTACAGGTCGTGAAAATCAGTTTCCACCTGAAACTGGTTTTCCAGCAAGTTCTACTCCAGAACAGCCGTGATCTGCTGTTTTCCGACCAGATATGACCCTGATCTATCTACTCTAGATAGATCTGACTATGATTGAACAAATTCAACAAAAAGTTCAATCATAGAACCAGCAGAAATCAGATCTGCACTTTTTCTCAACCGTGCGCAGAAATTTTTCCAGCGAAAATTTTCTGCACGATCTGATTCACTTCCGATGCATCCAGATCATGTAAATCCGTTTTAAAAGTGCTCTAATTCGTGCTTATGTGCTCTGATATCAAATTGTCACAGAATTAATTTCTAAATCAGAAATCCTCACCTGTGATGGCAGATGAACTCCCTCAGCTCACCTCAGCCCTCTTTCCTCTGCGCAGAACGCTTGCGGTTCACTGTTCTTCACGGTAAACTGCATCCGTTCTTGATCTTCAGTGCGGAAGTCTGCTTCGGTTAGCATCACCAAGGTTCACTCGAGACCTCTCTCAACACTCGGTTGATGATACACTCAAAGCACGGATCTCTCACTCACATGCAAGCTCACGTTCATCGAAACACACTAAAGTATTATTTCACTTGTAATCGATTTACAGTACAGACACAACACACTCCTGATAACTGAACACCTAGGCACTCTAGTCACTGGAGCAGAACACTCACTCAACCGCTGGACTCACACTCTCTTCACGATCTCATCCCCCTCTCATATCACATCCGGCTATGACTACTTATAGCCTTCAGCTGGGCCTAACTACCAGCGGTTAGGAAAAGTATATTCCCACGAAATATTCTTTTCTACCTACTGATGACCTGTACCTTTTTCCAGCTACCCGTGTTACATGTCCCAACCCGATTACAACACGTAACGTACTTACATGACACGACACCTACAAATGACATGAGCCGAATACAACCTTTGTCTCATGAACTCACGCACACATACATGACCTACGCGTATAAGTGACAAGTACAAAGCACCAAAGCCTACAACCACATCTCCAAGAGAGGTTCACACTCGCCTCGTGAACATGGTGCTCGCGCCTACACCCGAGCATCTCCCGATGCGTGTGCCCTCTGAAGCCTTCGGATGAAGGATGCATGTGCGTGTGCGCGCCTCGAAATTTTGTCTGTGACAACTCTCTCCCGGCCAAGCAGGACCTTGCCCTCGAGGTCTCGTGAGCGTATGCCTCGCCCTAGGCACTCCCCCGATTGAGCACTCCTCATGACCCCTGCCATCTGCTCCTTCGACCCTCCACACTTCTGGCATGTCCGCACTCTTCTCAGATTGCATCTCATCAAAGAAACCTCTCTGGCTCTCTTGGTGCTGGCCACCTGTCTCTCGATGGCACGGTCCCTGTCCTAGCGCTGGTCACCCGCCCACTGACACTGTGTGCGGGCGCTAGCGCTGGCGCCCCTTCAATGTGACCTACTACTATCCACGAAAAACCTTCCCGACTAAGAGGGTTTTCCTCTCCTCAGTGGGCATTCTTGTCACTATCATGACTGACCCTGACGCCCGGTCTTGTCCCCACTGGACGACCTCCTGCCACTGGTGAAACCCAGCCCTACCACCGGCCTTTCATTGGTCACATGTACAACAGCATCTCTCGATATCTCAAGTGCCATGCCTCCGCCACGTTTCCCACCTTAGAACGTCATCTTGTCCCGGCGTCTAACCTCGCCCCTCCGAAGAACCCGGCGACAAGACCCCTCACGTCTCCTACCTAAAACGTGAATAATACTTGGTGCATGCGTCATCGACACGCCTATCTCTTGGTACCATCCCCATACGCCCCCACGTGCCTCTTGGGATGTACTTCTTGTGCGTGGAACCCACACCGTCCCTCACACTTCCATTCTCAACTCGGGAAACACCTCGAGACCTTCGGCTACTTGGAGGATACCACATCCTCACCCGAATTCCCGAGCACTTGTGCCTCCTACAACCACCATAGGTGTTCCGATGCGTGTACCCACAACACCATCGGCAACCCCTCTTCGACCCCACACTAGGTCAGCTCCCGTTTCTTCCTTTCCTCACTCTTAGCCACATGCCCATTTTCTGCATGTGTGGACGTGCCTACCGGCTACCCACCTGGCTGCCTTAGGCCCACCGTGCGACCTCCGGGATGGCACTGCCTGTCCCCGACATGAGTTTTTCCCTTTCGCAACCCCTTGCCCCAAGGAAGGTTCCTTCCGGTCCCTCACCGGCGTGCGAATGTCACCGCACTCCGCTCCTACCTCTCCTTGGTTCGCACTAAATCCGCTTCCGCCGCCACCTACTCGGCTCACCTCCACCGACGTTATGGCCTTTAGAACGGCATGTTCGTGCACTCCTCTCACAAGGTTTGCTGTCTACTCACATGCATTCGTCGTGCATTCGGTAAAGCATAAAAAGACGAAAAAGGACTGCATGCCGCTCACGCATAACCACGGGATGGATGAGACTGAGATCATGTCGTCGGTCCACTTCTGGTTCTGTGGAAGTCTGAACCCAATGTTTCTGCAACGTGGCATTTTGCACATCCAATATTTCTTGACTCTGTCTTATCAATTACTGCCTTTGCGTTTGCAACTCCACCAGTTTCTGCAAAATTCGTGCTAAGGATTCATCCGCCCCTGGTCTGCTAGAAGGACCTCCCTCCGCTGCCGTGTTTTTCCTCCCCTTACCCATACTGGTAAGCTTCGGACTCAATTACAGTGAATCAACACCTGACTGAACCGAAAAACCCAACTACAGACTCACACGAACCGAACTTGACAGAAACAGAAAAACTGCACATCTAGTTTTTCCCGCTGTTTACAACGAACATTAGAACTGATACAGAATCCGAACTTGCAAAATACATACGGACTGACAAAATATGTTATTCAGGTAACCTGTATACCGAATTTCAGCCCAAACAAACACTTCTAGACCCTTCGTAATTGATCTGAAAAATCGCAGAAAATCATCTGCAAATTTTGTATAATTGCTGCTGTAACAACTTCCGGCGGGAACTGTTTGGCTGATTTCAGCAACTATCCGGCCACTTCCGAATATCACCTGCTCAAATAAGCTGGTTCACCTCTGTTCCAACTTCAAAACAGATTTGTTTAAACAAATTTGCAGAAAACTAATTCAGAACATCCGACTAGCACCGAAACTGCTAGTTTGCACAGCTGATTTTCAGAACCTGTTACAGGCTGATTCTGAAGCTACCAGGACCTTATTTTCAGAACTTAAGAACTTAAGGACCCTACCAGATATCTATTTAACAGTAATGAAAAATTTAGTTGCAAAATTATGTCTGTACACACTCCAAACAGACTGTCGAAAACAGAGAAACACCAGGTTCGGAAAAACTATACTTTCCGACGTTTTTCTGCTCTTCTGTTTTTCCGGCGGTTTCAACGGAATTTTCCTTCCACCAAAGGCTGTTCACCGTCGTTTTGATCTTGTATGTGACCTGTATTCAGTCATAATCCAACTCGTTAGCTAAATCACATCAAAAATCCGATCAACACTGACCGAATACAGATCAAATTCCGGTATGCAAATTCCGTTCTGTTCCAACGAATTCCCGGCGAGAGTGTCAACAGATCGCCCTCCGATCTGTTCAGATATGTTGTTTTCTACACCTGATCTAATTCACACTCATTATATCATAGATAGATCTGAGTTAATTGAATCCTTTCCCACGGAATTGAGTGTCTGAAGCTTGAGTTCAGATCGCCAAAACAGTTTCACCATTAAACTGTTTTTCCGGCCTGTTCTTGCTCAAGAACAGCTTGATCTATCTTCTGATGTTCAGATCGGTCTTCGATCTGGTTCCTTCAAATAGATCTAGGTTCGATTGATCCTCTTCCACACAGAATCCAATCGAAACAACCGACTAGAATCAGATCTGCACAGAATTGCAGAAATTGAACAGAAATTTTCCGACAGAACACTTTTCTGTTTGTCATGGGCTTTCTACAGAGCAGGTTTTCAGAAAATAGCAATGTGGGACCGCGTCGATGGGCTAGACATTTAAGGAATAAGAAGTAGAAATTGGGAAAGTTAGAGCTTATCACAAGATAACTATCTCATGTGGATAGCTCCAGCACGTGATTCATATGGCGCGCGGATTCGGAGTTGGAGCTGCCATACTTGATGTGGATTTGATTTGGTCTACAGTCATTTGTGTTGTAGTTTGAGTAGTGGATTTGGATTTAGATCCATATTAGTGTCAGTGTAACATGAGATGGTGTTCTTATCACTAGTATTGTGTCATCCTTTGTGATTAGAATGAATTAAGAGAGGAAGCTCAGTAAAACTCGGCACATCGAAAAAAATTGGAGGAATTGGAAATGGATCTCGACTAGAAGGTGTGTCTTATCAACCTTGAGGAGAACAATGCGGGCTAAGAACCATGTTCGAGTCAGGATCCCATTTGGATCTTACTTGCTACTAGATTTCTTTTATCGGGTCAGCAGTAGGTTAACAATAAAAGAGAAATAAAAAACACACCAAAAGAAAGGCACCTAATTTAACCTGTCAGTGTTGTAAAAAAATCCACCGCTTACTTTTGCAGATCAATCAATCGATCGACTGACTCGTACCCTTGGGAAAGCATTGTGTTAAGGCTCATGTACACGTATATGTATATATCTGCTCTGCCAATGAGCTGATTCATAATTTCTACCAAAACAGGAAAGAAAACATATATATATATACGTGAAGTTGATAATAAAGTCTCACAGAGAAGCAACAATTCGGTCAATGAAGCTCATCCAGCAGAGACTCCTCATCCTTACTGTTTTTAAAATGAACGTATGCTTTTGCTCCTTAAATTGACCGATGTGTATACTTATCTAAGAGTACTCTTATTAACGAAATACAACTCAAATTGAACACATCAAACCAGCACATATCAATGACATATTATGAGATGCCTACGCACCCTCATCTCATATTGACAATACTTATTGCACTTCATACATGAACCTCCAATGAAGAAGTAAGAAACACCGCATGGTTGGCTGAATCTAGCTAGTGTGGATTGAACAAGTGTATGGCCCTTCCGTTGATAGCTTGGATTGGCCTTGCGTTGTTCTGGTAACCCTGTCATAAAACGCGTTAAAGCGAAATTCAATCAACACACCATCTCTCTCTGTTTTTGTGAATATTTATTTTGATTATACGTGATCTTATACTTGAAGATATTTTCTATCCTAAATTATATCATTGTCGTGGTTACCTGATTACCTAATTATCCTCTTTTCTTTTTGTTAACGTATGTTGTGCAAGGAAATGCGCTCAAAACCAACCTGAATCAGAAGGAAGCACCAATTCAAATCGTACAATATAAAAAAAGGGTTCAGATCAATCTAAGCGCTTCTATTTTTTTGTTATTTTCAAAATTCTTTAGTTTATTTTTTTCATGGTTTTAAATCTGATTCAATGCAACCCATTGTCTAAATCTTTCAGGGAAAAGATTATTACATTAAAAAAATCCATTTTGATGACATAGATGATATTGGCATGGAGATAAACTTACATCAAGAACCGCATTCTTTAGCAATTTCACCTGCTCTTCTGAAATTGTCTTCACCTGCAAGATCCATGATGCTTCCATATAAGTCGAACCTTTAATACATACTTAAACAACTCTAAGCCAAAAACTATTCCAATGAGATCCAAGATATAGGCAAAGTAATGCGCTTTTATGTTCATTCAAGTCGCATGCATATGCTCGAAAAGTTCTACGAAACTAATTTTTGTGTAAATAATGTATATCCAACACTCGCCACCGCAATAATGGTCCAAGTAACGTCCTCAGTGCATGGTGGTGTCGTCAGAGATCCTTTGTATCTGTAGTATTCGCTATGCGTGCCAGTTTTCACTTGCCATGGATCTACAATACCAGCATCAATTTCTGCGTCTTTTTGGCAGCAACCATCCTTATTTTATCCATCAGCTGTAAGAGCGTCGTGTTAGTCTACTATAGCTCGAGTTCATTTTACTGTAAACTGAACATAAACATATATATATATATATATATATATATATATATATATATAGAGAGAGAGAGAGAGAGAGAGAGAGAGAGAGAGAGAGAACCAACCTCAGAAAGGAAAGTGTCGGGAAGGCCAATCTTATAAAGGATTCCTACGACCGCAGTCTGACGCAATGGATCGTGTGCTCCGATGGAGAATGCCAGAGCAGTTGCTTCAGATTGAATTTTCTTCCTTGGACATAAATGCTTCCTGCTCCATTCTCCCACTGTAACTGATCCAAATACAACCCATCAAACAGTCAACGTATCACCTTCTATATTACACATGAACCCAGAACATCATCATTTCATCATGTGAAAATCGAATAACCGCACCTTGATAATCAGATTATCACTATTAATAGCTAAACCATAAGGGATTAGAAATCTTAATACCGTGATATCATGGCCCATGTTTTTGACGGAGGCTCTTGAAGGTACGTAATTTCGACAAAGTATGCCTAATTGAGTCAACACGGATGCGTTATGACGCAACAAATCAATGGGAGACAGCTGTTTTCCGTTGCTGCAATTGGCCCATTCCTCCTTAAGACGACCCCAATTTTCCGGGCCTTTCTTGCTTCCTTTCACATAATCATATTCTTCTTCCTCTGCATGTAATAAGTGTTGATACATAAAAAGCTCAACGATAAGATATAAGCCAAGGACCATGAATTGGATCGATCCATACAAACCTTAACTTTTTTTTAGTTAAAAAACTACAAATGTTCTAGTATACACGTAAAGTTTGATACACATACCAATCATATGATAACAGACGATATGCCCTGAATCTTATGATCCGAATGCCATTTATGGCAAAGGAGTGTACGTTATCTAATACAATACGCATATAATCGTATAAGTATTGCATGTAATTAAACACTTCCGATAGTATTGCTAAAAGTTTCATTACAAGAAAGGTACTAAGATTCATGAAGCACAAAAGAAAAGACCAAAAAGAAGAGGAAATTTACAGTTACATTATGCCAGTGCATATCAAGTCATTGATCAGCATTTCACTATTTCAGAAAGAGAAGGGGCACATTTAATTACTAACTCCCTTTGAGGCAATTAAGAAAGGCTAAGTAGCAAGGATAGCTGCTGCATGCAAAACCAAAAACATTTTGAGAAGAGAAGCCATTGTTTTCGTTTCTCAAAATCAAGCTGATGATCGTCTGCTGTTGAGTGAGAGATACAGGTTACACCATTCAGTGTCATATTTATAGGGAAACTCTAATGATGCCTTAAAGTACTTCAATCAAGCCACATGAGAACAGGGTCTTAGTTACGATGTGGGTGGAAATATAGTCCAGCGTTTCACAAGGGAAACAATGTAAAATTGTTTCACTTCCGACACGCACAATACAATACACACACGGACGCACACATGGGCATGGACTCCCTCCCTCTCCCTCCCTCCCTCTCTCTCTCTCTCTCTCTCTCTCTCTCTCTCTCTCTCTCTCTCTATATATATATATATATATATATATATATATATATATATATATATATATATGTGGGTAAGCTGTCCCTAAGAACATATTATTTTAATAAAGGAAACCAGTGGTTTATGATCCTTTCCGAACCTGACAGGCTCCTTGTTATCTTGGGATGCAATGCGGATGAAAGCTTCTCATTATTTTTAAAATTTTGTGGGAACAAGTGATCACGTTGACTCTTTTTTGTTGGGGTATTTGGCATTCACGACTAAATCTGAGCCATCAGTCCGTAAAATTGATCTATAGGCATTTTCAAATATATTGGACTGCAAATTCAACTAAACATTGTGCACTTGGGTTCTGGCTTATATTTTTGTTATGTATACTATAAGACAAACTTTCACCTAAGTTCCTAAAAAACGAAATAAATAAAACTCCCCCACTTTTAATGGATTAAAGGTGGTGTTGATTTCAGGACACTCGAGCTCTGTTGGCAAAACTTGCAACAACACGGTTCAGCTTTAGTCTGATTTAACCTAGATTAAATAAGCAAGTGATCTAAGCCTATATCCTGCTTAAGAAAGAACAATTGAGCCAAAGTCTCTACTGAATTGCCTCACCTGAACTAATTAGCATCCGGTGCGAGTTGTTTCGACTTTTAATAATTCTTTCATGCATAATTTGATGTCAAAGTTTATAAGTATTTCTTTACATAATATTCATTTATTGATACGTGTGTTGTTTGAGAAAAGTGTTGTATCATAATTATGTTCTAGGTTGACCAATATATACCACACTAATTCCCTCTAACCTATTGGTTGGTTGATCCAATTCACATTTCCCTGTTTGCCATATATGTTCTAGTTACCCAAGATTTCCCTGTTTCGACTATCAATTCTAAAATGCATTTTATGAAAATAAAATTGCTCTGCTGAATTTCAATGGTTCTTTTTCGGATTGTCAATGGGGTTAGGCATACCCTCACCTCTAGACTCAGCATTGTAAATGTTCTTACAAGGAGGGCCAGCATTCAGGTGGTTATCCTTCCAATAAAAGGAGGTTCCGAAGGAAACCAAATTTCACCAGCAGACCCAGTGGCTGATCAAATACAACTCCAGTTCACTCTTTTGCCATATAATGAACTAAATATATTGTAATTATGCCAAGCTTTGGTGCGCCGGCCAAAACTACTAAACTAATTGTGCCAAGGTTTGGTTGGCTTGACTTGAACAGGAAGCGAAATTCGTTAAAAGGATGGCAGCCTGAAAAAGCTGGGAAAAAAGTGTGAGGTGCTGATAGACATTTAATAAGTAAACCTGGTTCTTTAGATCATGGTTTAATGCATTTCAAATGAATCCTCAACTGGATCCAAGTTCAAAAATAAAATTTATCAATTGAAAAACTATTCAAACATGTGACCTGATTCTTTTCTTTACACTGTGCAACATGTAGATGAATTTGAAGCAAACTCCTAAAAGATATATTTAGGTTTAATTGTGGATCTGAATTAATTATGGTAAATAATAAACGAATATATTTGTTTATGTGAAACTAGATCCAAAACTGGAGCTGAAATACGTTCCCATCCCAAAACGCAGAAAACCATGGAAAATCCGACATGAGAATTTTGTGATTATATTTAACCAAATGTGTAAGCATTGGGACAATGATTTTGTTTATGTAAACA
This sequence comes from Brasenia schreberi, assembly GCA_036023115.1. Taxonomy (NCBI): domain Eukaryota; kingdom Viridiplantae; phylum Streptophyta; class Magnoliopsida; order Nymphaeales; family Cabombaceae; genus Brasenia; species Brasenia schreberi. Next base: position 8,994,505 of record JAYKKT010000073.1, read on the forward strand.
TCTTTTTAAGCTTATATGGATATGTATATATATATATATATATATATATATATATATATATATATATATATATTGAAACCAGTGGTGTAAAACTCCAATATGCAGCCACTAAGGTAGACATGACATATATATATAGTAAGCAAGAAAAATTTATTCGTTAAGGAAATATTAAGGATAAAGACTTAATTTCCATATTTTGTTAGAAGTAGACATGTCCAGCTGGCGGTTCTGGTTCTAGATCCAAAACCACCCCAATCCCCTTTTTCTTTTTTTTTAAAAAGGGCAAATGGCCCCTCTCTAGGAGTCATACTCCCCTCCAATCCTCAATGGTAGGGCACTTCCTACCATTGAGCTACTATATATATATATATATATATATATATATATATATATATATATATATATATATATATATATATATATATATATATATATATATATATATATATATATATATATATATATATATTTATATTTATATATTTAAACTATTTAATGACAGTTTGTAACCGCTGGTTTTCGAAAATCGCGAACCATAACCAGAACTGAGGGTCCCTGGTTTCAGTTCCAGGGCTGATTCAAACCGCCGAACCAGTTCCAAACTGGTCATGTCTAGTTAGAAGCCAGATTTGGCAAAATAACTTTAGAAAAAACGGGTTCTGAATTCGTAACTGGATGAGCCCATAACCTGGAAGGGACCCATTCAAGCTAAAAGATGTCGCGAGTTCAAGACCTAGGTGTGCATGTGTTTTGTTGGTAAATGGCATACTGCATAGGCGGAGTTGATCTGATCCCAGTATGCAGTGTATAGCACTCCCAAATGCATACTGAGCGGCCTCATAACATGCACAATATGTAGCAGTGGTTCTTACAAGAAGCATAGATTCGTTGTTCCAGAGTTTTATAAGACCAGACTAGAACTGGTTAAAAAACGTGTCGGCTCATCGCTCAACTCAGCTCGGCACGCCCCTGGTTTGCTGTTTCTGGTTCTTAAACCATCTCAACTGAATATGGTGCCTTCAGTTCAGTTCGGCTCGTGAAAGCTCATGGAATGCCATTTTGGAAAGTATTACCTAAACTATATACCCTCAAGGTTCTTTTTTTTTTTCCTGATACAACGTAGGGACGGAAGCCAGATGCATGCCTGGGGTTATCGTACAATTGACCTTCAATTCGTGAGTTAACCTACTTTCTATTCAGGTGACCTATTGCTCTTTGTGAAACTGGAAGCCAAGGTTTTGTCAAACGATGTTAAATCTGGAAATTTAATGCTTACCCTCACGGTTCCTTTTAATGATGATGACGATGTTAGTAATAGTAATAACAATAATACTTTAAACAATAATAGCAGTAACAATAAAGAAACAAAGCACCGAGTGCATTATTAGCTCATTGGCAGGGCACTCTAGCACTGTTGCGGCTGGTGGGGAGTTCGACTTCTAGAGGGTGCATGTGTGGGTGTGTCTTAGGCTTGGGCCTTCTCTTGTGACAAAAAAAAGGGAGACAAAAATAGTTCATGCTGGCCTCCCATTGTAATAAAATAATAATAGTAATAGTAATAATAATAATACTTTGAACAATAATAAAGAAACAAAATAGTTCATCCTTGGGTTTTAGGGTATTTGATGTATGGAATAAGACCTTTTCTGGTGGGGAAGAAAGGTCGATCCTTCCTCGTCACACTAGATGGGAAAGAATTAGACTCAGATAAGATATGGCCTTATCAGATTTGAGTATTTTAGCCATTTAAAAGACTCATGATTTGAATTTACTACCTCTATTGAATACATAAACCAAAACAAGGGACAAAACTAGTTCATGCTTCGACTTTCTAATGTGCATTGCATCCCTTGTTGTGAAGAACTAACTATTCAAGGCACATTGAATTAATGAGTCTGAAACGAGACCTTGTCCATCTGAGAAAGAAAAAAGCTTGAAAAGGTCAGAGTTAGATATGAAAGGAAGAACGCACCCACAGTGTCATCTCACCAGTAGGGCTCTCTGATACCCACTGTAACGAAGAAAAAAGAACAGTACATTTACAGATCCAAATCAGCAAAGTTTCAATCAAATCCTACTAGTTTTGGATATACATCATAGCAAATTAAACAGGTATTGTTGACAGATCATATATCGGATATAGATGTCACATGGGCATCCTACCAACTGATATATAATTACAAAATGGCAACTGCTTCCAATTGCATATGTTTGTTTTTTTGGGGATAATTCCTCAGCTACCAGCGAAGTATATTGACCATATGTGCATGCCGATTTGCTGAAATTTTGAAATTCCCATCTAGCCGCCGGATGTCATAATTGGGCATCCTTGTGAAACTTGGTCCAAAATTCCTTCACACCCTAACGTGATCATGGATATTTTGCACCGAATAGCACATTCGGCATTAAATCGGATTGAGCTCCACTTAATCGACTTGAATTTGCAGTATTCACTTCCACGAAATTAGACATTCAATTTTCTGTCAGCAATTGTTGCTTAATGCTGACATTATTCCATAATGTTCAAAGAATATCTTTAGCATAGTATTATTGCACTGTTATTTTTCCAGTTAGCAACTTCTCTGTACATTGTTGTCTTTTCAAAATGCCAACCTCTGCTTACGTCTTTCAACAACTTTCCATTACCGAATGCAATTATTCTGCCATATCATTCGTCAAGTTTTAAGTTATTTGATGAAATCAACCCACGGGATCACTAGAACAAACTGAGTAACTGTGGCGCCCATGGATGGATGAGGGGTACACTGTTTTGTCTCTAGTCATTTCTCTATAATGGTGATTATCGCAATCACTGACCACGTTTTCTTTGGCACACTGTACTTATTTCTATATGCTTTTTAATAAAAATACAAATGTTATTATTAGTTTATTAGAGTTAACCAAATCAAAAAAGTATATAAACCGTAATTTCTATCATCATACTCAAAAGAATGAAATTAAAGAGACTCTTAAATATATGAAGTTAGTAAATCTTTAGAACAAGACAATATTCCTATAGAAGTATTGAAAATCCTAGGAGAGATAGGGCTCACTTGACTCACAAGACTATTTAATGAAATATGGAGAACCCAAAAGATGACAAAGAATGGATAACGAGTATACTTATACCCATATATAAGAACAAAGAAAACATTCAGAATTGTTCAAATTATTAAGGTATCAAGTTAATGAGCCACACTATGAAATTATGAGAAAGAATTATCGAATGTAGGTTAAGACAAGTATAGAGTATAACATAGAACTAATTGGGATTCATGCCCAGCAGATCTATTATTGAAGCGATTCACCTATTGAGACATCTTATGGAACGTTTTAGAGCAAAAAAGAAAAATATTTACATGATATTTATTGATCTAGAAAAAGCATACGATAGAGTGTAAATAGATGTTCTTTGGAGAACCGTGGAAAAGAGAGGTATCCCATTGGGATATATAAATCTTATAAGAGGCATGTACTATGGTACAAAAACTTGTATGAGGAGTTATGAAGGAATGACAAACTCCTTTTAAGTTAATATTGGGTTACATCAAGGATCAATTTTAAGTCCATATTTATTTATATTAGTCATTGATGAGTTAACAAAACATATTCAACATGAAGTATCTTGGTGGTATATATTATTTGCAGATGATATTATGTTAGTTGATGAGTATAAGAAAAAAATTAATTGGAAATTGGAACTATAGAGAAACATTAGACTCATCAATGACTTATCATTAAAGACATAATATATAAAATGTAACTTTGATTATTTGGGTACTTGAGAAGACATAGAAATTAAGATTGGCACACAGTGCATACCTCACAAGGAAAGTTTTAAATACCTAGGTTAATTTTTTAAAGTGATAGAAAAATTGATGGAGATATTATGCATAGAATTAATGCTGGTTGATTAAAATAGAGAGGTATCAATTATTTAGTATGTTAAGAAGATACCATTAAAGTTAAAAGGTAAATATTATAAAGCAACAATTAGACTTGCTATGTTTTATGGTTCTGAGTGTTGTAGAGTTAATCATCAATATGTGCAAAAGATGTTTGTAGTAGAAATGAAGATGTTGAGATCGATGAGTGGTCACAAAAGGAAAGACCGTATACATAATGAGTTTATTAGAAATCAATTGGGAGTAGTACAAATAGAGGATAAGATAAAGAAAATCGTTTAGGATGGTTTGAACATGTAGAAACACAACCAAAGGATGCTCCTGTAAGAAGATATGAAAAATTAGATTGTGAAAATGTTAAAAGTGGAAGAAGATGACCACAAAAGTGTTGGAAAGAAACTATAAAGAATGATCTAATTTATATTGAGTTAACTACTAGCATGACACATGATAGAGTTTTGTTGAAACAAAGAATCCATATAGTTGATCCCATTTAGTATGGGAAAAGGCTTAGTTATTGTTGTTGTTCACTGTGCTTTTCAAGTTGAGAATGCATGGGGCAAGAGATTAGTGTATGCCTCATCCATGACCGCCACTACACGTAGTAGTGGATAAGAAAACTCTAGTATGTCGAATGCCAACTTCCAACCAAATATACGTGTATTTTTATTTTAAAATTGTTATGCATACATGTTTAAGTACAACATCCAAATTGATATACTTTTCATTGAAGTCACACAACTTCAAGACATTTCTATAAATATCTGTAGATTCAAATGCATATACATACATGACTTGTATTACAAACAACATTAATTTCCAAAAAATATATGTACTTGCGCTTTGGCAAAATAGACATTCTATGTATTGTTTATGGTCCTATGCACATCTATTTTTTCAATGATAAGCTTCTAGAGAAAGGTACTGAGCTGGAAGATCTTTTGTTCAGCTTCTACTTCTTCTAGTAACTTGTTCTTGCTTCTTTTTTCCTTGTGTTGGAGGTAGGGTTTTTTTATTCTTTCTTCTACACTTCTTGAGGTCTGGTCTGTGTTAAACTTCCACAAATTTTTTTTGGATCTCAATGAACAATTCTGCAAAATGAACCTGCTTCCTTTTAATTATCAGATAACTTGTGTTGGTCTTCAATATATTTCTTGTAGGTCTATGTAAATAATTCTTTAAAATGAGACCGCCACCACGATATATTTTTGGCGCCCAAGTTGCACCTGTGTGTGATGCAACCGTGAAATCTCAGAGTGATGGTGGCGCTCGACCCTGAGCATGAGTAATCTTGTATTTCAACGAAATTTGCTCCTATGTATGATGATGCACTTGCATATGAGATTGTTATTTGTAGGTGCTCGATCTAGGAGAGGGTTCCACCTTGAAATCCCATTCAAGTTTAAGTTCACAAGAAAAAAATATAAAAGCACTATCGCGTCTATACATACCATCCCACTATCCAACAAGGCTTTTCATTTACATCCACTAAATAAAATATAATCAAATTAAGTGCTTCGTCTAATCTATGGTCGTACAATCCAGATGTTCGAATTCATTTACCACGACCTTATACCAAACTCATACACATTGATCTAGCAACCGGTGGCTACACGCTTTCCAAACCAGTCAAAGCCCTCCCGAGAGAGAGAGAGAGAGAGAGATTACCTAGCAACATTAAATCCACCCGATATAAACGACCGGGAACCTTCAAATCGAACAATTTTGGCATGGCACCAACATGCTCAAAGTGGCCCTCAAAATTTTTTAAAGAAAAACTAGATTAGCAAATGATAAACACGTTGTCCAAGTCCTTATCAGAAATTCATCAGTCAGAGAGAGAGAGATTATTATTATTTTACATAACATTCAATTCATTGATATCAACAATCGGAAACCTTCAAAATCCAGCAATTTTGACAGGGTCTTCTTCCACCACCATTTTTAGAAAGGCCTTTAAAAATTATTAAAGAAAACTTGATGAAGGAATTATGGTAAACATGTCATGAAGTCCGATCAATAAGTAATTTTTCATTCGCATTATGATTTACGTACTCATTTGCCAACTGAAAAACTCATGGGCATAGGTGTAAACTTTACCATGACCTTGCTCTAGCTAAAAATAACTCCTGTCAGAGTATCTTATTTAGCAAAATTTTCCATATAGATGTGGTCTCCTACTCAAAAGCCCACAACTCTACGATTTGCACATATTTATGCATGTACTAAGAAACTATACATGTAACAAAGAAAACTTTACAATGTATAAAAAAACTATGCATACATATAAAATGGTATATATATGTATGTAATCGAGAAACTATATATAATATTTATATAATATATAATATAGTTTTTATATGTGGGTAGGGCCAACCCACATTTTTGCCAGCCTACAAGGGCTAGAGCCGAGCTCATTCTCAGATTAAAAAACTCGTACGATGTAGATGGGTATATAAAGTAAGACCAACAATGATATGATGGTATTGTAGAAAAATACAATGCTCGCTTAGTGGCTAAAGGGTATTTTCAAGAATATGGAATAGATTATAAATAAACCTTTGACCTAATTACTAGAATGACAACAATAAGAACTCTTATTGTCATTAGTACTATTAGAGACTAGAATATCTTTCATAAGAATGTTTTGGTTAAGAGAGGAGGTATACATAAAACCTCCACCTAGTATTGTTATTTTAAACAATTGTTTTTTATCTTAAAAGGGTTTTATATAGACTTAAACAAGCTCCTAAAGCTTGGTTTGACAAAATGAGTGCAATCATAACAAACAATGGTTTTACTACATATTGTATATTGTTTATAAGAAACTTTGTTACAGGTATTGTAATCATTTTATTATATGTAGATGATAATGATCATCACAGGAAGTGATGATGTAGGTATCCAAAATATCATGCAGGATCTTGGCAGGAAATTTAAAATGAAGGATTTGGGTCATCTACGATAGTTCCTTGGTAGGTAGCACATAATGATAGAGGTTTTTTCTTGTTTGAAACTAAGTTTGTTGAAGTTGTTGTTAGATCAAAACTAACAAATGATAAGATAATTGAGACACCAAAGGTGGTTAATCAAAAGATGAGATTTACGAATGGAGAACTACTTAGTAATCTTACCCGCTATAAATAGATGATTGGATCTTCCTTGGTAGGTAACACATAATGATAGAGGTTTTTTCTTGTTTGAAACTAAGTTTGTTGAAGTTGTTGTTAGATCAAGACTAACAAATGATAAGATAATTGAGACACCAAAGGTGGTTAATCAAAAGATGAGATTTACGAATGGAGAACTACTTAGTAATCTTACCCGTTATAAATAGATGATTGGATCTTTGACATATCTTACTATCACTCGTATGGACATCACTTATATTGTTCATACAGTGAGTCAATTTCAGCATGCACCTACTGTAATGTATCTCAATACGGTCATTTGGATAGCAAGATATGTCTGGCATACCACAAAAAAGATTATTCTTATCTTATTTGTTCTTACTCAATTTAATTGTCTATAGTAATGCACATTGGGGTAGTGATATTAATGACAAATCTTCTACGATAGGCTATTGTATCTTTCTTAGATACTATATTCTATTATCTCATGAAAAATGCAAAAGCAACATATAGTCATGACCAAGACAACTACACAATTTACCTAGCTAAGAAGATTTCTTAAGATCTTGGTGTAATACTTGAAGTCACTCCACTTTTGTATTGTGACAACAAAAATGTTATGTATATATCTAATAACAACACCTTCTATAAGTGCACCAAACACATTGATATAGACTGCTTTTATATTCGAGAACATCTACAAGGATACTTAGCTCTACACTTCATTCAATGTAAGTATCAATTTGTAGATGTCTTCATAAGTCACTTCTAGTTTCCCAGTTTTAGTTTTTCATTAGCAAACTTTCAATGATGTCACTGTCAATTTGAGGGGGTTATTAAAAATATATGTTAAATAATCAAGCAGTTTGTTGTTACTTACCTCCAATGATAAATAGTCATTCCAACAACTAGAAATATAGTTGTTGGCCATTGTGGTTGTTAACAATCACTCTTTATAAAAAGGCTCAATGTTGTATTGTGTTATATATGTCTTTTGGTTGATTAATGAAGATTCATTTTGAGTGGATTTAGTTTAGCATTCTTTTTTAAGTGATTTGAGCTTTGTCTAAAGCATTTTATAGTCACTTTTGGTGGCTGATTTTTATAGATACAAGCATCATACTGTTGCAGTCACTATTGAAGCAGTTAAAGTATTATTTTCTTACAAAAATTCAACATAACATGCATTTGAAATAAAAGAAGCAGCTTAAGTGCACTAGAAGGGCGCAGTACGAATGCACCGTACAAAGAAGAGAGACACAATCTACATGCCTTAACTCATTCAAATAACCTCATCTTTGACGTGCCACTGAAAACAAAGAGACGGGACTTTCAAGCATCCCTTCGAGTGAACAATCATGGTCTTCACGTAGCCTTCAATGAGAAATCACGATATGGCAGCATCTTCTTTAATAATGAGTCTATGTGCTTTTTTTTATCATCACGACTTCGCAATCACCATATAAGAAGAGGAAGCAAAGGAAGAAAAAGAAAAAAAGAAACATTTTGAAGGTTACAAAACTCGATTTCCCTCAAATCAACCGCAGACAATCAATGGTGAATGCGGGCACTCCTTCAATGTTGATGCTAGTCAAAGGGTGAAATGAAGCACCATTCGTTCGATGAGAGCACGAGCTGAGAAAGAAGGGGAAAATCGCAGTGGAGAGAATATAGAGAGTATCAGTGTAAGGGCTGCATAGTGGAGAGAAACAGAGAGAATCACAGCCAGTGTAAGGGCATGAGGTGTTTAGTAAATATGGGTGTATAGTAACACCCAATTTGAGCAATTAAGCAATCTAGTGCAAGGTCGAGCCAAGACTCTTCGGCTAGAATTTTCTTAGGGGATTGAAGAGAAAGATCAACATGGAAGTGCGAGCAGCCCAGCCAGCCAAGATCATTGCTTGCTATTGAGCAAGGGTAACTCGAGAGACTGACACTCTTCACTGCAAAATGTGAATCACCAAATAGTTGTGACAAATACTTCAAGCCACCTACCAGATGGTATCAAGGACAACATCAAGAGTGAACCTAAGGGTATCAATCTCATCCGAATACATAACTGGTTATTAGAGTGCTCCTTAAATGGCTAGATTGTAATTCGTTATGTGAGATCGAAGCTTTCTTATCAGTAGAGAAAGTTGGGTGATGGTTTAATATTGTTATAGGAACGCAATCAACTTCAACCATGGGCTGAAATAGTTGAAAAAACCTCTAGCCACTAGGCGTGCAGTCAGGCGTTCGACTCCTGGTGCCACCCCTGTGCAAGATGAAACCTAACATGGGTCCTAGCTAAACATTATCATTCATCCCATCAAAAGAGGTGGTTTCTCCAAGATTAGTGACAAAGAATGTCTAATTTCAACATCAGAGCCTCTGTAATTTTATGCCAATTGTCTCTATGGGAAGAGAAAGATCAACATGAAACCTATAACTTGGAGTTCCTCTTAGCATTGGTTTTAGTGCAACCCCCAACACCGAGGAATTCCTATTGTGTCTATGGGAACTTTGCGCCCTTTCAAGGTAAATGAATGCCTTGTGACTGTTTCCGTGTGACATTGCTTCAATTTTTGGTGACATAAAGAAGAGTTTCTGTGTGTAGGTCTGATGTTGGTCGTCAGGCAATGCTGGCTCTTGGGCATTTTCCAGATTATCATTGTTGATGCTTAATGCCATATCATTTCTGTAGTTTTGATGCTGTCTACTTTGGTCTGTCTTGTAAGTAGCTTTTCTTCAAGTGATGCTGTATTATTTTAAAGCCAAAATTCCTTTTCTGGATCCATAGATCTGATGTTTATGCATGTGTAGGGAGTTCACCATTAAGCCTTGTGATCTTTCATTCTGCTGCTGAGCTTTTTGAGATCATGGTCATGGATACCACTGCGTCTTCTCTATCTTCTTGGATCGGACATGCCGTTGAGCTTCATAGGGCCTTGCATTCATCTTCTCCTGGAACTAGTAGAAAAGACGCTCCTACCATTGATGCTGGTGTAGTATACCACAAAAAAGGAGTCGTGGGACTTCTTAGATATGCTGCTGTGTTAGCTTCTGGTGGAGATGTTCATCTTACTTCATCAAGTGTCTTAGTATCAGACACCATGGATGTTGAGAATGTTGTGGGGGATTCAACAAATGGGTCGGAGATTCAGGTCATCGAGGCCTTGCTTGGAAAGCTTGTATCTGACAAGTACTATGATGGAGTTGCATTTCGTGATTCTTCTATATCACAGCTTACAACTGCTTTCAGAATTTTGGCATTCATTGCAGAAAACTCGGTATGATGTTTGTCTACCTCACACTGCTGTTATTTCGAGGATCCCTACATGACACACCTTGTGTTTGGATGCTTTTTACTTTTGAAGGCTGTAGCTGTTTCTCTCTATGAAGAGGGTGCTATGATGGTTTTTTATGTGGTTCTCATCAACTGCAGGTTCGTGCTTGAGCAATCCTCTAGTACTTATGGTATGCACTTCCTTGTGTTTCAGCCTATTTATTGTTTCTCTTCCAAGAAGTACCGTTAGTAATAGGTCTAGTTTTTTTGAGCTTTCAATTGATCTTGGTGTTGCTGTACTGCATAAATGTTCCTTGTTTTTCCAAAATTTTAGGACGCTGAGCTTGTGGACAATGAACGGAAAAAAATTATTTATCCTTGGTGACAACTTGTCCTCAAAAAATTATGCATCCGTGATTTGTCATGGCAAATTAGTAGAAATTTATCTTTTACATGCAATACCTCCATGGTTTCTCATGGCATGTTAGTAGAAATTTGTCTTTTCAAGTGCAATATGCAGAGTGGTTCCTAAAATTTAGGATATATTTGCAATTCTTGTGAGTAAAATGTAAATTGTAATTTGAAGGTGATTTTTGGCTGGATGGTATCCCACCAAATGCAAGATGGTTCCAACTTAGCGTGATATGATGGCAGGTTAGTTTGATGCTGATCGTTGATGGTCTCCTTGTATGTGAGCCATAATAAGTTAAGACGACGTAGAATATCATGGGATCTCTTCTACTAGTGCAACCTAAAATTTATTTTGGTGGGCTTATCATGAGCTAATCCTTTTATTGTCTCTTCGGGATTTAAACCTGAAATCAGATCCCAGTCCAGTTTGAGAAGGATACTTTTTGTCCATGAACGGCCTTTACAAAAAAATAGTGTGGTAAGATGGAGAGAAACCGATTTTTTCTGTCTGCCTGTCTCTGTTTCTCTTTCTCTACATACACATACACACACATGAAAAGCTATTAGCAAAATTTTTGGGCCAGAGTGCCCCCTGGGTAAAAGTCGTAAATGTGAGTTTTATTGACTAAATACCACAATGAAAATTTAAAAGGAAACCTATTTTTATCCGAAAGATACCTTTCGAAACAAATGATCTGATTCATTGTGAACTTTCATTTTTTATTCACTTTACTGTTCATACCTTGGAAATTGTGCTATCTAAACATGTAATTCAGTAACCAAAGCACATAGATCATATCCCTAGGGGTGTGTTTTGCACTTGCAGGGAAGATACTAAATCGTGAAATTTGATTACTTTGCTAAGCCCGGGTATGCGTATTTTAAAAAAAACTAAGGTATCGGTATGTCACTGTTAAAAAATATAAAAAAGATGAATGCATGCAAATAAATATAACTACAATACCAACTAACATGTATATCATATCAAAACAAGAAAGTTTCATTCAATAACATTTTCAACTTTATACATATAACTTACAAGCATCCAAATGCAAATTTACTAATGCCTGCTAACACTAGCCGACGTATTAGACATGGAAAATAATTTAATATATTAGTCATATGCGAAAAACATAGGAAACAATAATGTATGTTCAACACCAGCAGCACAGAAACCCAATGTTCGACACAGCACAAAAACCCAATGTTTAACACCAGCAGCACAAAACCCAATGTTTGACAGATAATAGAAACCCAATGTTCAAACACAAGCAGCTGCAAAATCTCCCGTCGGCGGTGGGGAATGGTTGATCGTCGCCGCTGGTGATGAGCAGAGAGAGAAAACACCAGCAGCAACAGGTCATCCGTTTAGAAATTAGGGTGTTTTTGTTTTGAAATTTGGATCAGATCGACCCATATCCCTATGGGTCGACCTGATCCGAAGTACCGGGTACGGGTACTTAACATACCCAAATATGGGTACGCGTACCAGTATGTACCCACACATACCCAGATGTATTGGTACGCATACCCGTACCCATACCTGTGCATCCTAATTTGATACTATTGTACTTGGCATCCGTGTTTCTTTGTTCATGAGTCCATCGGTGTAAAGCCTCTATAGTAAATTACTAATTGTATGTAGCAATCACTATGTGAGAAAAAGGGTCATATTATATGGCATGTAATCTTAAAGTTCCTTTTAATTCTTCTACTTACTACATAGAATGACTTGATGTTAGAATAACTTGATTACATTTATGTTTTGTTTTTAATTTAAATTTAATAATTCAATATATATGTCACATAAAATTTATTGTTTGTATGCTTAGCATTTGTTTATTTAATTTTATTCATATTTATCAATGTATATGTAGTGGTTATGTGTTTCTTGATATTTGTTAGAAATTAGAGAATTCATTATATATATTTTTTAATCGTCAATGAAAGTATACCGCTAAATCCATTACATTTCCACTACGGTTATATTAGGGTCAACCGCTAACAGTTATTGATAACATAGGTTTAGATAACATATAACTCCATATTTTGCAAAGGATGGACTATGTTGAACATGCTTTCTTGAAGAAAGTAATTTGAGATCTCAGATATATGAATCACCCCAAAGTGCTTAAGCAAAGTTTGTGTGTTTTTCTGTGTGAGCATGTTTAACAATTTAAAGTATATTATAGTAGTACCAAATCCTCTCTCAGATATATGAATCACTCCAAATTGCTTAAGCAAAGTGTGTTTGTGTTTGTGTTTCTTCGCGAGCATGCTTAACAATTGATGTATATTAGAGTAGTACCAAAGGGTTTTATATGCCTTTATAAAAATGGAGAAATATGTTGAACGACAGTGTAGATACAGCCTATTATCAGGCTTCTGTAACGGAACTGTATTGTGAATTACACCTTTGGAAATAGATTGAGGGGTATACAATTTTGTTACTCTTTGTACGCCATCTGCGTGCCACATACTTGCATACTCATAGACACATGACTATGGTCTGGGTGCTAAAATTGAACATAAAAATTGTAAGTTTTATATTTTTATCCTCCCTCTGTTTTTTGACTTGGTTGGTTAGACTGGTGTGAACCTAACATCTAGATGACTAGCCGATTGATACATAATTTTTAAATTTAACTGGACACATTTTGTATATATGGATACAACAACAATTAAGCTTTTTCCATACTGGATGGGGTCGACTACATGGATTCTTTGTTTTCATTGATCCCTATCATGTGCTATGTTGGCAGCTAACTCAACATGAGTTAGATCATTCTTTATTATTTTTTCCAATACGTGGTCTTCCTTTTTCTCTTTTAATATTTTCACAATATAGTTTTTCATACCTTTTTATCGAAACTTTCTTTCGTCTTTATATATTTTCAAACCATCTTAAACAATTTTCTCTCATTTTATCTTGTATTGGTGTCACTCCTAATTTGTTTTTAATAACCTCATTATGTATAGTCTTTCCTTATGTGACCATTCATCCATATCAACATCTTCATTTCTAGCACGAACATCTTTTGATGATTAACTACCCAACACTTATAACCGTAAAATATAGTAAGTCTAATTGCTTCTCTATAATATTTACCTTCCAACTTTAATGATATCTTCTTATCACATAAATACTTGATGCTCTTCTCCATTTTAACCAACATCCAGTAATTCTATACGTAACATCTCCATCAATTTTTCTTTCATTATGAAAAATTGATCCTAGGTATTTAAAATTTTTTTGTAAGAGATACATTGTATGGCAATCTTAATTTCTATATTCTCTAAAGTAACCAAATGATCAAACCTATATTCCATATATTCTATCTTTGTCTAAGTCATAAGCTTTTACTTTCTAATGTTTTTCTCCACAGTTCCAATTTTCTATCAACTTTTTTGTTAGACTCGTCCACTAACACAATCAACAAATAACATTTTGTATATGAATGAATTAATTTCATGTGTTGACTGGTAGGGTTTGGGTCGTTTTCTTATAGTAGGGTGCTTCCAAGGAGTAAGGTACGCATGGTCTAAACCTGTCCGGTTTCAACCTGTTTGGACAGGTTGGCTTGGAACCAAACTGCGTTTAGAACCGGAAGGGTCATTGGTTTAGTAGCAGTTTCTTCATTTGGAAAACCGACACAAAAATGGAATTGGAATTGGTTCCACTCTAGATGGTTCCAACCCAAGACTGAAAATGCCGAATCACCTCTTCAAATTTGTAACTATACAAGTTTTTCTTTAATAGATGCTGAATGATAACTCAGATGCTGATAGAATTTTAAAGTTTTGATTTATATCTTTTTTACAAATGACAACTGTAGTTTGAGTTTATGTATTTTTCAGAAATGGCTTGACAATACATATGAGAGAGTGAGAATGGAAAGCGCAATTCGGCTTTTGGACCACATGTGACTTGAGTTATGTGAGGGATGGAGAGAAATTTTATATATGATATGTAAGTTTGATCATTTACTTCTGTTCATGCAAGAGATCACCTTTGCATGACCGGTTCCAAGCCCGAATAAAAGAAGATTGTGTGAGGCTTCCGATAACTATGTAGCCAACCCATCTGGTATAGGAAAAGGCTTAGTTGTTATTGTTGCTAAGTTTAGACATTAACCTATCAAATAGATCCTCAGTCAATATTTACTTGCCTTCATAAGTTTTAAAAATGAACAAAAGAGGCATGTTTGTATGCACCATTTTCTCAAGTCAGAAATATATAGTAACAGGAAGAGCCAAAAATCAAAAAGAAAAGAATGTTGCTCTTAACCTTTATTCTCAAGATCCCTCCAAAAAATTAGTACAACTCCGCAACTATACAT
This sequence comes from Brasenia schreberi, assembly GCA_036023115.1. Classification (NCBI taxonomy): domain Eukaryota; kingdom Viridiplantae; phylum Streptophyta; class Magnoliopsida; order Nymphaeales; family Cabombaceae; genus Brasenia; species Brasenia schreberi. The sequence goes on from JAYKKT010000073.1 coordinate 9,009,560, forward strand.
AGAAAGTAACAATACAGAATGGTACATTTCAGCTCCAATTCAAGGAGCATCATATACATAAAATACATAATAGTATAATCATCCAACCTTGCACGGAGATTCAATCTTCTTTCTTATATCAAAAAAGAAATTTAGGCATAAATCTGCCAAACTTACGAAGAAATTTCTTCTGGTCGCTCTTCATGTAGGAAAAATCTTCATTAGCAGCATGTCAAATAGACTTGATTATCATCATATCCTTCAATGTAGAAGCCACTAAAGCTCCTTGCATCCTCGTATACGGTTGTTCCTTGCCGGTTGCTATATAAGCTGAACGATAACCAACTCTTATATGGATCCCCATAGCAACATTTGTTTGACAGTAAAAAATTCCCATTGACTGAGACTCCAAGGAAAATATTACGAGTACCAAATTCCATTCTATTTTCTACGATGCGCCTCACAAATGCAACCTGGCAAAGGATTAGCATAGAAGCTTTCTTCCAGCTTTGGGATTTCACCAGGCTCCCTGAAGTATGGAGCTCCAGTCCGTTCTGCATGCAGCTTTTTAACCTTTGAACAAAATTTCTTCCACGTGATCTTCCCCTTATCCAGTTCGTCGACAAGTTTTACAAAATTCTGCCTGTTATTAACATCAAAAGATCCAGTTACATTGTGCAATCAATATGTAGCAATTCACATGAACACAGAGATCTAAAGCATAGCTACGTGATGACAGAAGCATGTCTAAATTAAGAGTTAAGCCAAATATAAGAGAGAATACACACCAACGAACCCTTGGGAATTTATCTGTACAATAAACTCAACTTTCAAATTTTGCTTGGCTTTATTCGTGGAGCCATAAAACCAATGCTAAGAGAAACTCCAAGTAAATGAGGACCCCCAATGCCCAATGGATGACAAAGGTTCAAAAGAAACATCTTACAGCCAGAACATAGAAAAGGGAAATGGAGCAGACGAAATGTTTTTCCACCTAGAAGGTACATGAGAATTAAATAGTGAATATTTCAAAAGAGGTATAGGAAGGCCTTAAATAAGTTGGAAAAAAATGTTTGATCTCACTTTTTGGAGTCAAATGCTAATTGCAGACAGGAGCAAGCACAAGGTAACTGAACCCACATTATGTGAGAGAAGGGTTGGTTTTGATTGGTGAGGTGACAAGTCAAAACATTTCCTTTATATGGTCATACATCTACTTGCTCTCTAATATTTATATTTTAATTTAAGAGTTCTCTTGTTCGTAACAAATGATACCTGATACGGCCATTCAAAAGAAAAGGGGGGGGGGGGGGGGGGTGTACCTGATACCCCACATTTTAGGCCACTTATATTAATTTTGTGACATTTCCTTCAATTATCCCATCTTATAAGAACAGTAACCTCACGCATATCTCTTCTAAGGATGCAATGTTTATCAGTTTTAACTTTATATCATCAATATTTGCTGAATAATGAACTTGTGTTCTATATACTTTATCTTTGTTTACAAGTTGAGATCCCTTCTTTTCTAAGGTTTCTCTCCAAAATCCAAGTTTCCAATTAGCTCCTTTTTTTGTCTCATTCATTAATACAATATCATTACAAGTAACATGTATCAAGGCACTTTATCTTGAATGTACCCGTTAATTTAGCCATAATCAAAGTAATGAATAAGGGTCCATCTTGACCCCACATAATCCAATATTACCACAAAAGAGAAGGTATTTTCTCATGACTGCTAAAACATTATGTTGTTCAATCATAAATGTCCTTTATAATCTTCACGTACCTAAAGGAGCTAATCCTTTCATCCCCAAAGAATATCACATTATATGCCTTCTACCAATTAATGAACACCATGTGGTCATGGCCCTAAAGTATTCAAGTAGTGTCTCAAATAAGTAATTAGCTTTAAAAAAATTGGTTCTTTATTGTATTAGACCATCGTCTTAACTTTCTTTCACTAGCTTCTTTTATGGTTTCATGATATGCTCATTGACTACATGCTCTAACAAATAATAAGTTTGGATATCACCCTATTTTTCCCATGTGATCTCATCGTATTCTTCTTCCATTTGCCTCACCTAATTTTCTTTCATGTGGCACTTAAGAAATGTAAGCAGTGTGAAGCATATCTGTCCTAATATTTTCTTAACTTTCATAGGAATATTGTTCTGCCTCACAGGTTACAGATTTCACAAGTTTAAAATCATGTTCTTTTCTCTAAGTTGCTTAGCTCATTTAAGAAAAAACTAAACAGAGAAAAGAACCACAGCAAATTATACCTGTCTGGGCTTAGTGTTTTTCTGAAGTTCTCAAAGCGCCTGTGTCCCTGTACAGCCTTTGCCATGTTTCCATCAAAAGTATAAATAAATACATCACTCTCAAGGGCAACAACATAGTCCAATCCAGCAAGCATATTCTGGTGATTCTTGAAAGTGCTCAGTTCATCCTCTGTAGAAAGAGTGGAGTGAGAGTATATGTTTGGGAAATCATTCTTTAGATATTGCATGCTTCCATAGCCATAAGCTTCCCCAGCTACCAAATAGATATTTGTAGTTGAAGGAAAACCCAATGCTTGCAATAGAAGGGAAGTCTCCCTTGGTGTCAGGGGACATCCTCCTAACTTCCTTCTTTCAGCACCATCTATCTCCTTCTCCTTCCAATGGCTCACTTCATATCGCATTCGACGTAGCTCATCATCTTCTTCAGAAGTCAAATTATGACTACAGCCAGTGAATGCCAGCATATCCTTTTCATACCTGCAGGCCAAACACAAAATCATTCACAATGTGGTGCTTTTGCAAAATAAAAGCACATGTAATGAACACGATGATTCAATGTAGCAGTGGAAGGTTGATGAAAATCACCTCAAAATGTCACTTACAAAAGTCTTATAAAAAGGCTATAATAAAGAGTATGCAACAAAAGCACAATGTATTAAAAAAGAAATATTATTTAGCACAAAAGGCTTGAAATAAAAGTATGTACAAGAGGAGTGTTTATAGAGTACATGAGAAATCTCGATATGTTTGGTGCTGCTCGTGGAAAACATCGTTGTGTGCAATTTGGATGGCACTACTTATTGTCACAATGAAGATCGAAGTGGAGGAAGATTGAGGTATCTCTACAAATCGACGAAGCCAAACGGAGTCACAAGTATTTTTAGATGTAGTGTATAGCAGGTACTGACATTCTGTTCTGCTTCGATCTTAGACATGTTGTCGAGTTAAAACCATGTTTCTTACTCCGCCAATGAAATAAGTGAATTACTCCAAGATAGATGCTGAGTGAAGCGGTGGTGAATGGATGGAGCAACGGTCCAGTGGGATCATCGACCCCAATCGGCATGAGGTAGGCTAGAATAAACTGGTGGACCACTAACGAGAAGTTGGCTAGAAATGAAGCCACGTAAAATAAGAGTACCCTTGATATACCCGAATAATGTGGAGAGATAACAACATGACATAGTGGGTGAGTACGTGGCGTTGACTTCATCAAATGGTGAATAAATGAACAACATAGGAGATATGCTAGACAGGTAACGATGAAGAGTAAGCTACAAGATAGATCCAACGCCTACTAGGGTGAGCGATAAATATAGCATCATCCAAGGTGTAAACCTAACATGAGGAGTAAAGCGAACACTTGGGTTCAAGATGAAGTGTGACTCGATTGTGGAAAATCGGTGAGGCCTTCTCGAGAGACAAGATCGAGCATACTTAGCACTGTGAGAGAAGATAAGTCATCGGCGGAAGATATGAACTTCAAGCCTCAGAAAGTAACTTAAAGACGTCCAAGATTTTTCATCTCAAAATGTTGACATCGAAGGCTATTTTGAGCTCGGTAATGCTAGTAGAATCATTGCTATTAATAATCATATCATCAACATAAAAGTAAGGACAACCGGTACCATTCATTGTTTCCATCATCGTAAAATGGCCGAGAATCATGAACGCGGAGAGAACCCCAACTAAGCCCCGATAGTCTTTGAAATTCCAATTTATGAACTAGGCACTGAGGTGCTAGTTTGAGACCATTAAGAGCACTTACGAAGGCAGACAAGCCTTGTTGGTCGGACAAGTGTATCCAGGAGGAGGATGCATATAAACCTGTCTTCTTCTAGCTCACCGTTAAGGGGAGGAGACATTTTTTAACATCCATTTTGTGTAAGTGGCCATTGTCCCAGAGTGGGCTGCAATGGCAAAGAGTTCGAACAAAGGTGATGCGTGCATTACGAGGGCAAAAGATTTCTTCATAATCAATACCATATTCTTGCATTTATTTTAACTTTATAGACCCACCTACAACCTATTATCCTTTTGTTTTGTGGTCTAGTCATAGTATCTCAAGTTTCAACTCTGTATAAGACATCTAATTCTTCATTCATACCATAAATCAAATCTTGTGATAATTGTGCTTCCTTAAAATTTCTTAGGTCCTTTATAGTGGAAATATTGGTTACTAAGGCTCTATGTCTTGGTAAAAAATTATCATAAGAAACAAATCATTCCGGAGGTCTAAAGTCTCGACTAGTCCTTTGACGTATAGATGGAAAATCATTTTGAGTTCTTCTAGTGTAGTATTGATCAAAGGGTGTAACTAACTGTCTTGAAAGCATAGGTTCATCAAGCTCATTTTAACATGTATTATGTCATTCCCTAGGACATCATTCAAGAAGGAATATGACGACTCATCAATAGGATGAGTGTCATTCATTCCTTTAAAGAAATATTCATTTTCAAAAATTTGATATCTCTTGATAAATAGAGTTTGTCATTTTTATAATCATAGCATCTATATCTCTTCTTATTTATCTCATATCCTAGAAAAATGCATTCTATTGCACGAGAAGAAAGTTTATCATCTTTGTTAGTATAAACAAAATATTTACGTCCAAACACACGAAGTCTAGAGTAATTAGGAGAAAGTTGAAAGAGCTTTTTTACGGAGGACATGTTTTATAAAACCGAAGATAGCATTCGGTTAATTAGGTAAATAGAAGTCATAATGGCTTCGGCCCATAAATTTTTAGGAACACCACTAGACAACAGCAACGTTCTTGTGGTTTCTAAAATATGGCGATGTTTACGTTCCGAAATGCTATTTTGTTAAGGAGTTTCTACAATCCCAAATTTGTCGAGATGGTTTTTAAATTCTTTGGACATAAATTCTCCTCCCGAGTCGGATCTAAAAGTCTTAATTTCGGAATCAAATTGATTTTTTTATAAGATTATAAAATATCACAAAATTTTGAAAAACGTCAGACTTGGCCTTTAAAAGATATACTCATATATATCTAGTGAAATCATCTATAAAAATTACATAGTAGGAGATCACTCCTTTAGATAAAACAAGTGTCGGTCCCCATACATTCGAGTGAATAATCTCAAATGGTTTTATAGAGATATGCGTTTTGTTTGAAAAGGGTAGATATTACGTTTTGTCAGGTACACAATCTTTACAAGAAAAATTTTCAATATTATTTATTTCAAGAGGACATTGATACAACTTTTAAATATTAAGATTCCTAATATTTTATGCCATAGAAGAGCATCACTAGTCAAAACATTAGCATATCCTATGCTACGTAGGTAGTCCATAATATAAAGTCCGCCCTCATTATGACCACGACCAATCACCTTCTTCGAGAGGTGAGTATATACAATACATCTCAGGGACAAAAAAGTTATAACATAATTTTTATCCAAAATTTGAGATACGAAAAGTAAGTTCAAATTTAGTTTTGGAACAACACTAATTTTGGAAACTTCAAAATTTTTGTTTTGCAAGTCACCTATTTTATCAACATTTCATTGTATTCCATCTAGAGTATCAATACATGATAAGGGTTTTAACACATGATTTTAAAATATTTTCATTACAAGTCGTATGAAATGAGGCACCGGAATCAAGAATCCAAGAAACTATATCTTGAACTTGGTTAGTTGAAGAACAAACCACACCTATTGTTTCTTTGTCTTTCATTTGAGCTTCAAGTCTTTTTATCTTTTCTTCGAGTGCAACAATAGATGATGATGCTTGTTATTCTACTAATGTTATATTTCTTTTCAACTTTGGGCAATTTGGCCTTATATGTCTAGCCTCACTACAATAGTGGCAAATAATGTCTTTTCTTCCTTCTTCACTTTTGAAATGAGGAGGTCGATAAGCCTTTATATTTGCTCCGGGTTTTGATGCGGCCAAGGCGGTGTCTCTTTGAAGTCTAACTTTATTCATTATTGTTTCCGTCATTTGGAAAATGGTAAAAGAGGAGTATTTATAGAATATATGAGGAAGAGAAGAGAAGAGGGAAGGAGTGAGAAGAGGGGGCAGGAGAAGGGGCAAGCAGCCCCCTGCCAGTCCCTAACGGCTACCTAAGTAGCCATTGGGGGCTGGCCCAACGGCTAGTAGCCGCTGGGGCTGTGCTCCAGCCCCTTTTCACAATTACTTTATTCAGTTTGGACCAATTGCTACAAACAGAAAAACGAGACTCAAATGTTGTATCTTCTTCAGAAGTCAAATTATGACTACAGCCAGTGACACAAGAGATTAATTGTTTTCTAACTTATTTATTAGCTTTTGATATTCTTGCTGCATTATTACCACCGCTTCATATTTGAACTATTTGTTCCTTGCTTATTATTGACTGTCAACGAGTTCTTTTTCAAGATTATAGTATGCCTTAAACTTTACGGCTCTTGAGCCTTATGCTTCACTAGGAAAGGCTAATGGTTATTCATTTACTTTAACAACTCTACTCCTGCACCACTTGCATGTGCAACACATACATGCATGCGTGGATCTCAAGCACTAACAACCTATAACCAAAACTTGTAATCATGGCAACCAACTCTGAGGGAACTGATCCAACAATGCTATGAACTTCCTGTCAACAGGAATAGCGTTTAAAAAAATGTAGATAGTATGCAATCTCGTTCTTATTCAATTTGGCATAACAGGCGCATAAACAATTGTGGGGGCCATAAACAACAGAAGAAGAATACAATGGTTTTCAACCTAACTAGATATAATCTGAACAAGACGAAAAAGCATACAACACGAGTGAGGCTGCAGCTAAATTTAGTTCCACATTTAAAAGGCTAAGAAGTTGAGCGTCTAGAGACAAAGGGTGGTTCCTGTCCGCATAGATAATCTACACACTTTTACTTGAAAATATTGCTAAAACAATGTTCTTTTTTCAGTAATATGAACAGCAGGGGCATGATTGAAATCATGGGTGTCAGGACCTGGTTATGGTTCCGAAGTAACCTCAACATGTAAGACCTTATGAAGGGCTTAATAAAGAAAATGATGTCCAGCTAACATCTTCCAGTGGATCCTGGTTTTAGTACTTTATAAAATTGAATATGGATGCAGTCTTAGAAGATGCAACTGTTGTCACATATACTATAAACAGATACATCCCAGGATAAATAGTTAAGGAAACCCAGATATGGTAATAGCATTATCCATCCGGCTATCAACCTGTTTAGGATGCATCAATTATATTTGACCACGGTTCAACTGTAATCTGATTCTGATGATTTTACATTAAAACAAGGGTCTCACAAAAAGAAAAGGTCTTAACGTTGATGAATGAGGTGGGGAAACTTTTGATTGGATCTTCCTATGATGTAAGATGCAGTTCACATGATCCGGGCCATTCAACAAACCAATGTTCTAGTAAAACAAACATGAGATGGTTAAATAAACAGCTCTAAAGGTTTCTTTCAGTTCACTAACAGAAAGTATTTATAAAGATTTGGTTATTGTTCCCCTCTCCAGATACGATTTTGAATAACAGCATAGGACTAGCATGAAGTCTCTTCAAATTTTCACAATCATTACAACCTGAACCACTAACTCCGCCCATGTAAGGGTTCACCTTTGCATGACCGGTCCCAAGCCCGGATAAAGGAGGAGGGTTGCGTTAGGCTTTCGATAGCCAACGTAAAAACTTTGCCAGACTTATCTACCATGAATTCTACAAATTATGATAGGGCTCTGTAGAAACAAACAATCCACATAGTTGACCCCATCTAGTACAAGAAAAGGCTTAGTTGTTGTTGTAGTATAGCCTCAACCACTCTCCGATATCTAAACTTTCCCCATTGCCCATAATAACATTTTAGTCTTGTTCCAAATGTAAGTTTTGGTGGTGTGACAAAGAAAATGGAAGGCAAAAGCCACATAATAGCATAAAGTTACCTGAGATGAAGAGCAACATATGGATTTCCATTTTTATGCATTCTAGAAACCAAGGTTTTTCCAAGTTCTTCAATTGGAGAGGAATACTTCAATGCTCTGTAGTTTACTCGGCATCTAAGCTTTTGTAAGGAACTTGGGATCCCATTGTTTGCAAGCCGTGAATCAGTATGAGTAAAATAAAGAACTTTGTGCTGCTTCAGCAATGGGAGGACCTCAGATTTGTAATAGTTGACCTGAATGAAATCAACAAAACCTGGAAACATTAATAAACATCGTTGACTCTTCAAAAGTAGAAAAAGCAAAAATGAAGTGCCCATAGTCAGACCTTGGACCAGGAAATAGGAGTCTTTTTGAATGGTTCGATCTCTGCAAAGCCAGAGGGTAATGTCTCAACAATATCAATGTCATCCTTTAGTGTCTCCATAAAGTGCTTCCAATCAAATAGATCCTTGAATCCACTGTAAAGGTACAAAAACATAGTATCATGGACTTTGAAAAAGTACCAAAAGAAGTTGGAAAAAAGAAAAAGAAATCCATGTCTGCATCCATCAGACCTTTCATCAGCCCAGTAGGAAGTGTGGTCCAATGAAGGAAGAACAAGAGTTGCCTTCATGATCTTAGCAACAGCAACCATATCACATATCTGCAATTTATAGATAATGATTCAACACGATATACTATGAAAAATGCAAGAACTTCTGGCTTGAGTGGAACTTAGCATACCCCAAACCTCATCTGATTCAAGCCACCATTTGCATTTATCAAGAGATAACCACTTGCATTAAAATCTGTCCCTGCATGTGCATGCAGTATCCATGCATTATAAATGTTATTTAGCTCAATTTGTGATTTATAAGTACAGACAATGAAAAATGTCTAAACATACTCGTATAGCTTTTTGATCGATCAATGCACTGTCTAAAGTCTTCACTATTTGGCTTGGACCAGATCTCTGAATACTAAAAGGTATAAACCAACAGATTAGTGAAATGCAAATTAATTCTTTGCAGAAATGAAGTAGAGGAAATGTAAAGGTCCACGCACATCAATCTTGTTGGTTGATCTGTCAACTACAACAGATGAAACTGCCTTTAAGGAACGCTCGCTTTCACTATTATCTCTATACCAGTGGAGCTTGTCAGCGCCTGATATCTTATTGCTATGAATGGCACCACCTGAAAATTCCTGATTGCCATGAAAGTTTAATTAGGCAAAGCAGAAGGCAAAATCTCAAAAGCAATTACTAAGGGAACGGATATAGAAGCTATAAATTTGTAGTAACCCGTTCTTTTAAGTTTCTTAATGAGAAGGGCAAGCCGATGAACTAGAGACTAGTACATAAAAGCTTTCACCTCGACAGAATCTATAATGCAACCAATCACTGGGAAAACGTCCAAAGAAAAAGAGATTTTTGCAATTCCCTTGCCTAAATATTACTGGTCCTCACTCGATACATCTCAAACACAACAATCTCCTGTGGAATTACTTACTGAACATTCACAATTGTGCAACATGGTCACGTTTTAACGACATGGGTTAAGAAGCACTCCTTTCACAAAAACAGAGATGTGTGCACGCGTAGAAAGAGAGAGGGCCAACAACAAGAAAAATGATGTAGTAGTTCTGATAAGGGAAATAGTAAATTAGCACAGCCACCAGAAAAGAAGAAAAAAGAAAGGAAGAAAGGGAGGTCCAGAAATACTCACCGTGAAATCATCTCTGCTATCTATACCAGATCCAATCCAAACCGAAGTGGAAAACTTCAATACTCCAAGAAACAAACAAACTCCACAGAAGAGGTAGAAAAAGAGGTGGCCCAATCTCTTCTTTCCGCTTGCTCTGAGACCAAAATCTACCAGTGATGGCGACGATGGCTTTCTCAACAGACCTTTCCCAAACAGCGGCCTTAGTCCGCTAGTGTACCACTGATGGTAGCTGCCGGTGGTATGAGCCGTGCTCGTAATGGTGCTACTGCAACTACAACCAGCGGCGTTCTTTGTCTGTAGTTCAGATTCACGGATGGGATTTTCTGATCTTGGAGAGTGGAGTTGGAGTTCAACATCAAGGGTGCTACTCACCTTGAACGAATGCGTCCTTCTTGTCATTGGGCCAGAGAATCTGGGGCTGTTCATTCTCTGGGGCACACCTATCTCTTCTACGTTGCCGTGCTGCATTCCGAGAGAGAGAGAGAGAGAGAGAGAGAGATTTTAGTGAACCATTCTCAATCGCGTTTGAGAAATTCCATTTCATATGGCTGGTGTACACTGGGTCGTCGTAGAAAAAGGGTAACAGAGGAAGGAACCAAGATGAGAGAGAGAGAGAGAGAGAGAGAGAGAGAGAGAGAGAGAGAGAGAGACACGGTTTCTTCCTTAACAAGAAGCCAACTATGAGCTGCAAGATATGATAAAAGATTGAAACCATGTGAAATGCTTCTCATAAATGACTCTTTTCTTGATAGGAGCACTTTCTGTAATTTTAATACCATTAGCAAGAGAACGGCCAAGTAGGGGAGATCTAATTTTTGGAAGAAAAAAAAAATTGTTACTTATAAAAGCTGCAGTTAGTTTATTTTATTGATGGCCGTGTTCGATATTACTATGTGTGTGTGTTTGTCACGCACATGAAGCGTGCATAGTCTTAAACTAAATTAAGGAAGATAAAACCTCATTGCAGATGCATCACTAGCTCAAAAACAGACTTCATGAGTTTAAAAGTTGAAGTATCCTTATACCTTTCGTTGTATGCTGGGAACATCATGACATGCAATAAAGTCTGCTTCCCGTTGTGGTGAAACTTATATTATACATAATAGCACGCCACTTTTTATTAAAGAATTAGTGATAGGTCATTGATCATTCAGATAGTGCACTTTCTCATTTGGAAATCCTCACTGGTTGCAAAAAGCGGTGTAAATGGAACTTACAATCACAATCTAGGTGGCAGTTATTCTTTACAATCCTTCTCTCTCTCTCTCTCTCTCTCTCTCTCTCTCTCTCTCTCTCTCTCTCTCTCTCTCTCTCGGTTTAAGGACCGTAGTTGGGACCAAGTTTTCATTGGATTATCCCGTTTTGGTTTTTCATTTAGTCATGCAACCTTCAAATCGTAGCATTACAGACTTTTGGAACTTGCCAAGGTTCTCATGACATCACGAATAAAAAAAATGCCTTGATGATCTTGGCACGAATTACTTTATGTACAACTTTTCAACTTCTAAGTTTGAAAAGACAAAAGAAAATTCCCCGAGAAGGAAACGACAAAAACACGACCTTCAGTTGACCAATTGAGAATGGACGAGGTGACGCGGCCACCTCACCTGAAATCTGGAAGAAAAGTAAAAAAAAAATATGTACAAGCGGCTAGAACTTTTGGAAAACTATATTCAGCGTCCCACCTAGGAAGTGAAGTACTCACCCCCCAGTAAATTTTCTAGGTCCACTACCAATGACCTTACTCTTTAGCAACATAACACACAAATAATGCATGATTCAGTTAAAATTTCGCATAGCCAGACCAATTTAGTGTGAATGGAAGTTTCAATTTAGTATGGATGGAAGCTTCGTTTGATCTTGGTTATGTGAAGAATATTATCAGTTATATCTTACAGGAGCTTTTTTTAATATATGCAATGAGGATGCCTAAGTCAAGTACGAGCCCGTGACCTCCAACTTGTGAGTCAAGCCCCTAACCAGGTCAAGGTAGGCTGTCGCTCGTTGTGCAAGTAGAATTTTAACCATCGCTTCCTGATCCAATTGGTTATCAGTATTTATTAAGATTTTTTCAATAAATGAAATTAATTTAATTTAAATGCATGCCTTTGATGCGTGACGGGTGTTTCTCTGATAATGGCTCATACTTTGTGAGCGAGAAAAGCCGCCATTCTTGACAAGAGATGAAAGTACGTAAGGACCCTCATTTGTTGGTCAACCGTCCAATCATGGGCACTAGTTCCCCTCACGGACGCGTTCCGCCGGCCTCAACTATTTCCCGTGTTCTGCAAAAGGTACCGACGCAATCATTCCGACAATATGCTGGGGATATTTCAATCAAATAGTTAAAGAGACGAAAATTTTCCGATTGTACACCTCAATTTTCGTAAATACTCAAAATACCTTTCATATAAATACTCTTTTTTGTCTTGTTTCATCTGAACAATTCTCTCTCCTCTCACTCAATCTCATTTCTCAGTAAAGGCTCATCTAACCGGATATCTTTACTCCGATAATGAAGGTTTACTTAGCGTTCTTGTTTTCTTTACAACTTAATGTATATTCTTACGAATGTCATTGAAAAACTAAATAAAATAAAAAATAAGAAAAATGAAACTAAACATTAAATCAATAATAAGAAGATATGTGACTTAATAATACGGAAACACCAACCTTAAGAAACAAGAACAAAAAAAAAAGAGAGAACTAAAAGATATATGAAAAAAATAAAAAATAAAATACTAGAACATCTCGACCAAAGAAACGTGCCCAACCCGCTTCTCTCTCGTTGGGGAGATGAGGTCGAGAAAACAGTCAAAAATCAATCAAGACAACTAAAAAAAAAAAAACAAAACCAAATCAATGCATAAATCGATAAATTGACGAATTCCCTTTTGAATCGACCATTTTTATCATATTTTTTTTATTTTTATTTTCATTCTTTTTTTAAAAGTATTTTTTTAACATATTTTGATCTATTTTTTGTTAAAAATAGTTGTAGATCAAGTAATAGGTGGTTGAAATAAGTTTGGAAAAAAAGAATGCCGCATAAGAGAAGGTCTTATTTTTTGTTGAAGGGTATTTTTATAATTACTAAAAATAACCTTTGATTATTTTGGAAAAAGGATAAAAGAGGGATGTGTATAATAAAAGACTTGTTCTTATCAATCCTGAAAGTTCCGAGTGGTTGGAGGGAAATGACGTAACATGACCAATGAAGGACCGAAATGGAATTGACGTTCGACTTTGACACGATGATCCTTGGCGTCCACCAATAGCCGACTCAAAGAACTTCATAGTGGGACCCCTTCCACTAGTACCGAATGGACCTGCTCCATGGCCATGGTGGATCCACACATTTTTCGTTCATCCTTACTGGAAATTTTGGCTCCGCCCTCCGGCAAGAGTACTTTGGTTGAGCAAAACAGATGGGCTTGAGAAGCCAATAAACTGGAGGGGTTTAGCGCTAGAACGTAAACAAGCCACAGACATGCACACCCGTTTCTAATCAGGTCGGCTGCATCTGTTCTTAATTGTCATTGTGCTTATCGTAATACCAATAGCCCCTGCAAGTGATCCACATGGCACGTATGTTCAGACCTGGAGGTATATCACTTAATTTGAATCTAATTTGGTTTAAAGTTGTTTGGATCCTTTTAGTCATTTGGGTCGTAGTTAAGTATTAGACTTGAATTTGGATCCATATTGTGTTAGAGTCCATGTTAGTGTTGTCATGCTTCATTTGAAGTGTCACATGATGGAGTCCCTGGTCATTATTATCATGTCATCGTGTGATCAGGTCTTTTATGCATTTGAACCCTAGTGTTGATTCCTATCATTTAGGTTTTGGTGTCTTGTGGTTGACATTAGCAAGTTAAATTGACTGCAGTGTACACCACAATTTGTCATATACGGACTCAATTCGTTGATTTATTTCTGATTAATGAGATCAATAACCACATAGCAGCAAAACCCACTTGGGTTTAGGTGTATGCAAATTCACATACAAGTGTAAATGTTATGTTGATCATTCATCCTAATTGCAGATAATGTGCAACTGATTTGGTACTCAGATCCAGATCCAATAATGATTTTTTCCCCCTTTCCCTCAAACAAAGACCCTGAATCATGAGATTGGCTAAAGTAGAATCCAAGTAAAGGCTTGGATTCAACCGAACTCTGACCTGCTATCCCTACCGGATACCAGCATGGGTTTGAATGTGTTCTTTGTCGAACGTGGAATCAACGTACGTTGAGCCCACCAAACATTAAGATTTCATAGTAACAATTTTCTGACAACCACCAAGTCATAGGTTTCATAGAGTTCTTTCTACATCACAAGTTATGTCTCCACAGACTCAAAAAGGTCCATAATATAGCATTACTAACTAGAACACTTGAACCATGGGATACGCACCACACTCCAAGGGTTGTTAATACTAGGTTCGTGAGGGCTGGTTACTACGCGCATCTTCACAATATGCCGCCAATGTTTGGTATCTTAAATGGCCAAACCAGGCTCAAGCCGAGTGAGGTTTCCACCCCAACCCAGCCTGTTTCCCACTTGAACCGATAGGCCAACAAATTCAAAGCAAATTACCTGTTTCAGTTTGGCAGGTCAAAAAGGGTTAGGTTGGCGATGCCGTGGAGCCTACATCCACTTTCCTCTTTTCCCACCTTTTCATTGTCCATTTCTTGACTCAGTCATGCAGCAGAAGACGGTTGCAATAGAAATCAATGCAATCATTGTTTTCCAGCCCAAGAGGGACCCCCAGTGACCCAAAGTGGGTCCATTAGCAGCCCTCAACCTGGGCTTGACAGGGTAAGGTTTGTACATTTGCATGATTCCGAGGGGTAGCCCCCCACAGAGTTTGGTAGTAGTGCCCCTTATGCATGTCCATGAGAGCAACACTTGAAAAGAACCTACTAAGACTTATAACTTTTGGATTTGCGTATGTTAATAATGTGTACGCTTTAGTATTTATACACAACAGATACAAACAGAAAAGGATGAAGGGAAGAAAAGTGACCCCAAATGATGCAGTTCTAAAGGAGCTCTTCCAACTGCTTGATATCTGGATCCAACTTTTCCGAACTACGGTTGTCTTCCTGTTCTGGAAGTTCCACTTTCGGCGTCATGTATGCTTCTGCAATGGCTCTCGCTTTGTAAACCACCTCGGAGGATACAGTTTGGATCAGGCTGTGTTTGCAAAAGATGATTAGAAACAAACTTATACATGCACATGCATGTAGAATGGCATAAACTAGTCCGGCCTCCCCTGGATTCAGGTAGGTTCATATCCAGACCAAACTTAGGATGTCAGTAACAGATCCTGTTTTGGGTCCTAGAGGGTCTAATAGGATTACCACCAAGATCCAGTGAGAAAAATATGAACCATACACCATGTCTTTATATTGGAACTCTGAAATCTTGATAAGAATTGCAGTCGGATCTGCATTTGCTACAAACTTTCATTAGCCATACATGGTTTCATATATTAGCCAGATCCTGTGGTGCCACCCAAATACCTGATGCACTGTCTTTTGTAACCAAATTTTGATGTTAACACATTCATTACGGTGCATGCCCACAACTATTGAGAGAGAGAGAGAGAGAGAGAGAGAGAGAGAGAGACCTGTCTAGCGCCAAGATAGCAACATTTATCTTTGCCTTCATGGACTCCACTGAAGCCGAAGGGTCGCGCCTTGATGCATGCAACAGAAGAGAGTCAAGATCTTCAAGGGCCCTGACAAACCATGTTGATACAGTTGAGTAACCACATAGTAAATACACATGCTAACTCGTCGTTATACCTGAGGCATTGATCAACAGAGTCTGAAGCAATTTTGCCTTTGCCATCTTCAGATGCATATTGTGCAATCTATAATTCCGAATAGAATTTTCAGAGCTAGAACTGACGGAAATGACTGCCACAAGACGAAACAAATAAGAAATAATAAGATAAATTAAGCTATTTCTTTTCTATACTCGACTATTTCTGAGAAAAAGAAACCTGCATTAAACACTAACAAGCATAGGGACCACCACAACAATACGGTTAGGAATGGCAATGGGTGGGTCATATTGTGGTGGGTTTCCACTCCACTCGAAACCGAACCACAGTTGAAAGTGCCTGTAGCACCTTTTTCTACCCACTCCATAGGGTTGATAACCTATAGCTGCATATGCATCCTTTCAGCTAGAACCTAACCCGATCCAACTGGACCCACTATTGCCCTCGTTCTTAATAAGGTGCATGTCACTTCGAAAATTCCATGGAAGCCAAGATGTACCGTATTAATTTTTTTAAAAGCTATAGTTACCTTTCAATGGAAGCAACACGGTACAATGAGGATCAAACCATTGTCCAGATGACTCGAGAAACATGCCCTTTTGTGTCACAAGATACTTCTAATTAGAAACAGTAAATATGCGAAACCCAATGGTCCCTGTTAACCTATACCTGGGTGTTTTATCCAAAACCAAAGCCGACCCAACACATGCTCATGACAATATAATCTCACCTACCCTACATGGGTTGGGTTTTCCACCCTATCCGAACAGGTTGGTGTAGGCTAGATACCCGCTGCAAATTGCCTTCCTAACAATTTCACAAATAGCTCCACAAAAGGTTCCTTTTGGGCATTTAAACATGATCTCCATATGAAATGTTGATTCAATATGGTATCTGCAATTTGTTTAAACTTTTGTACGGGAACCAGATTCAAGAGCCAGACCAGTCACAAATCACACTGGATAGGCAAGCGTAGAACATTTTCATGATTATAGTCTAACATTTACATAAGGTATAGATGTTTAGAACATACCCATTCAACTTGTTGCTGTTCTTTTTCTGACAGTATGACTTGAGAACTTAAGAATCAAACTGATTGTAGTCTAACATCTATGACGGACACAACAAAACAACTAAGCCTTTTCCCATACTTGACGGGGTCGGCTACTTGGATTCTTTGTTTCCACATAGCCCTATCATGTGCCATGTTAGCAGTTAACTCACAATAAGCTAGATCATTCTTTACTGTTTCTTTCCAACACTTCTGTGGTCGTCTCTCTTTTAATACTTTCAAAATCTAGTTTTCATACCTTCTCACAGGTTCTTTTGATATTCTTTCTATATGTCCAAACCACCTTAAACGATATTCTCACATTTTATCCTGTATTGGTACTACACATAATTTATTTCTAATAACCTTATTATGTATACGGTCTTTTCTTGTATGATCACTCATCCATCTCAACATTTTCATTTCTGTCACAGACATCTTTTGTACATGTTGATGATTAACTGCCCAACACTCATAACCATAAAACATGGCAGGTTTAATTGCTACTCTATAATATTTACCTTTTTAACTTTAGTGGTATCTTCTTATCACAAAGAATACTTGATACTCCTCTCCATTTTAACCAATCAGCATTAATTCTATGTGTAACATCTCCATAAATTCTTTCTCACTCTGAAAACTTGACCCTAGGTATTTTAAACTTTCCTTTTGGGGATGCAATGTGTGTCAATTTTAATTTTTATATCCTCTGAAGTAACCAAATGATCAATGTATTCTATTTTTGTTCTACTAAGTAGAAAGCATTTACTTTCTAATGTTTCTCTCCATAGTTCCAATTTTCTATTAACTTTTTCTTTAGACTCCTCCACTAATACAATGTCATCTCCAAATAACATACACCAAGGTACCTCCACTAATATCTATGACAGGCAATGTGGAAAATTCTCATGATTGTCGTCTAACATAACAAGGTACCATTCGGCCCTTGTATGTGTGGACCAGCCCCAAAGAGGGCTAACCCCCTCCTCTTACTCTCCTTCTCTAACTCACCTTATGCTCTCTCATTCTCCCTTTTATAAATACAATCCTTACGTACATAAGGAAGCATGCCTTTTGTGGCTAAACAATATTAATTTCAGCTTTATTGTGCCTTTGTTACATATGCTTTATAGTATTTTTCTAAGGCTTTGTGATTGGCATTTTCGAGTGATATTCACCGATCTTCCGCTGCTACATTTAAGCATCGACTTTATTTCATGGTATACAAGCTATTTTCGATCGTAAGAACATTATTCGTCACCTCGCATGTCGATCGTATCTTTGATTTTTGTAAGTTTATATCTTTAGTTTATTTTTCCCCTTGAAATATGGATGATAAAAGGGGATTTAACTTTCGTTTAACACCCTCAAACTAAAAGGCATGAGTCCAATCCATGAAAAACTATCTATATTTTAAAAAATTATGGGGTTATGTAAGTGATTCGATGTAGAACCCTCACTTAATGTCACACTTGAGCAAAAAGAGGAATATAAATGAAGTCATATAACAGTCCTATGGGTGCTCATGAACAATATAAATGAGCATACTATAGACACTTTGGTCAATTTCACTAATGCTAAAGAAGCATAAAAATACTTACAAAAATCCCATGTTCAAAGTGATGTTGCTAATAGAATGACATTAAGAGATAAATTGGTCTTCCATAGACAAGGAGATAAAGGGGTAAATGAATTTTTTGGTGAATATTCTAATGTTTGAAATTAATTATTTGGCTATAAAAAGAAATATACATAATGTCTTAGTAAGAGACAATGTAAGGATAACGAAGACTTTGTATATCAATTCCTAAGAAGTCTCCGAGAATAACTTAAAGGATAAGATCATCTCTTATCCATCAAAAACATTTTCCTATCAAATAAGATGTTCTTACCGATCTTCAAATCACGGAAACAAGAACGAATGAAGCTCGACTTCAAAAAGACACCGCCTTAGTCGCATGAAAACCTTGAGCAAATATGAAGGCTTATCGCCCTTCTCATTTCAAAAGTGAAAGTGATACAACAAAAGATATCATTTGCTATTTGCCACCATTGTAGAGAGGCCGACATTAGTAGAGGAACAAGCTTCATCCTCCATTGTTGCACTTAAGAAAAAGTAAAGAGACTTGAAATTCAAATAAAGAAAAAAAACAACAATAGGTGCGGTTTATTCTTCCTCAACCAATGAAGTTCATGGTACAATATTTTGGATTCTTGATTCAGGTGCTTCATTTCATATGACTTGTAATGAAAAAAATTTAAAATCATGTATTAGAAAACCTTTATCATGTGTTTATACTGCTTATGGAACACAATTAAATGTTGATAAAATTGGTGACTTTCAAAACAAAAATTTTAAAGTTTCCAAAATTAGTGTTGTTCCAAAATTAAATTTAAACTTTATTTCTATATCTCAAATTTTGGATAAAAATTATGTTATAACTTTTTATCCACGGGATCTATTGTACATGATCGTCTCTCAAAGAAGGTCACTGATCGTGGCCATAAGGAAGATGGACATTATATTATGGATTACTTACATAGCATAGAGTATGTTAATGTTTTGTCTAATGATGCTTTCTTATGACATAAACGATTAGGGCATCTTCACATTCAAAAGTTGTATAAATGTCCTCTTGGAATAAATAATATTTAAAACTTTTATTGCAATGATTGTGTTCTTGGCAAAATACAACATCTACCCCTTTCAAACAAAACATACGTTACTACAAAATCGTTTGATGCCTATTATATAATTTTGTTAGATAATATATGAGTATTTCACTAGATATACATGGGTATAACACTAAAGATCTTAATTATGTTAGATGTATCAAAGACGGGGATGAAAAAATTCTAGTGGCAAATGATGATATAAGAAATAGATGAGAAAACTATAATCTTTTTAATTAAAATAAATATGTTAGTATTAGCTTAGGAGAGTTAGCCAAATAAAAAAAGTATATAAACCATAATTTCTACTAATGTATTCAAAAGAATGAAGTCAAAGAGGCTCTTAAACATATGAAGGATGGTAATCGGTAGAACGAGGCAATATTCATAAGTTTGAAAAATCGTAGGAGAAACAGGAATCACTTCGCTCACAAGACTATTTAATGAAATATGGAGAAACCAAAAGATTCCCAAGGAATGGAGAGCGAGTACACTTATACCCATATATAAGAACAAGGGAGACATTCAAAGTTGTGCGAATTATCGAGGTATCAAGTTAATGAGCCATACTATGAAATTGTGGGAAAGAATTATCGAATGTAGGTTAAGACAAGTATCGAATACAACAGAGAACCAATTTGGATTCATGCCAAGCAAATCTAAGATTTGGGAGGACTTATATAAAAAACTCAACTCAAAAGAGGGTGAAAGAGATATTTTTAGGATAGCTAGGGTTAGAGATAAGAAAACTAAAGATCTTAATTATGTTAGATGCATAAAAGATGAGGATGAAAAAATTCTAGTGGCAAATGATGATATAAGAAATAGATGGAAAAACTATTTTTATAATCTTTTTAATGAAAATAAAGATGTTAGTATTAGTTTAGGAGATTTAGCCAACTCAGAAAAGTATATAAACCATAATTTCTATCGACGTATTCAAAAGAATGAAGTCAAAGAGGCTCTTAAACATATGAAGAGTGGTAAATCGGTAGGACCAGATAATATTCCTATAGAAGTTTGGAAAATACTAGGAGAAATAGGAATCACTTGGCTCACAAGACTATTTAATGAAATATGGAAAAACCAAAAGATGCCCGAGGAATGGAGAGCAAGTACACTTATACCCGTATATAAGAACAAGGGAGACATTCAAAATTGTGCGAATTATCGAGGTATCAAGTTAATGAGTCATACTATGAAATTATGGGAAAGAATTATCGAACGTAGGTTAAGACAAGTATCAAGTACAATAGAGAACCAATTTGGATTTATGCAAGGTAGATCTACTATTGAAGAGATTCACCTTTTGAGACATCTTATGGAACATTTTAGAGCAAAAAAGAAAGACCTTCACATGATATTTATTGATCTAGAAAAAGCTTATGATAGGATACCGAGGGAGGTTCTTTGGAGAACTTTGGAAAAAAGAGGTATCCCATTGACATATATTAACCTTATAAGAGACATGTATGATGGTGCAAAAACATGTGTGAGGACTCATGAAGGAACGACAAACTTCTTTGAAGTTAATATTGGGTTACATCAAAGATCAACTTTAAGTCCATACTTATTTATAATGGTGATGGATGAGTTAACAAAACATATTCAAGATGAAGTACCTTGGTGTATGTTATTTGCAGATGACATTGTATTAGTGGAGGAGTCTAAGGAAAAAGTTAATAGAAAATTGGAACTATGGAGAGAAACATTAGAAAACAAAGGCCTCCGACTTAGTAGAACAAAGACGGAATATATGGAACGTAAGTTTGATCATTTGGCTACTTCAGAGGACATAGAAATTAAAATTGGCACACATTGCATTCCCCAAAAGGAAATTTTAAATACCTAGGGTCAATTTTTCAAAGTGATGGAAGAATTGATGGAGATGTTACACATAGAATTAATGTTGGTTGGTTAAAATGGAGAAGAGCATCAGGTATTCTTTGTGATAAGAAGATACCATTAAAATTAAAAGGTAAATATTATAAAGCAGCAATTAGGTCTGCCATGTTTTATGGTTCTGAGTGTTGGGCAGTTAATCATCAACATGTACAAAAGATGTCTGTGACAGAAATGAAGATGTTGAGATGGATGAGTGGTCATACAAGAAAAGACCGTATACATAATGAGGTTATTAGAAACAAATTAGGAGTGGCACCAATAGAGGATAAAATGAGAGAACATCGTTTAAGATGGTTTGGACATATAGAAAGAAGATCAAAAGAAGAACCTGTAAGAAGGTTAGAAAAACTAAATTTGGAAAGTATTAAAAGAGGTAGAGGACGACCACAAAAGTGTTGGAAAGAAACAATAAAGAATGATCTAGCTTATTGGGAGTTAACTGCTAACATGGCACACGATAGGGATCTGTGGAAACAAAGAATCCATGTAGCCGACCCCGTCTAGTATGGGAAAAGGCTTAGTTGTTGTTGTTGTTCTTGTTGAATGAAGAATTAGAGATGCCTAGCACAAACTTGAGATGTTTGTTTAGACCACAAAACAAAAAGACAATAGGTTTTAGGTGAGTTTATAAAATTAAAACTAAAAGTGATGGTTCCTTAGATCGTTATAAAATTAAATTAGTTGTCAAAGGTTATGAGCGAACCAAAAATATCGAGATGGAGTGTCATTATGTTCATGAAGAGCATCTAAATGGCAATTTGAAACTACGGTTTGTTAGATGTGAGTATCAACTTTGTAGATGTCTTAAACAAATTTGCTACCCGCTCCACGATTTCAGTTTTTAGTTAACAAACTTCCAGTAATGAAACCGTTAGTTTGAGGGGGTGTTAAAATAAATATATTTTTTATTTCTTTTAATATAATTTTTATTTTAATTAAGTCAATTAGAACCAGGGCCATTTGGACCTGGTATGTATGGACCAGCCACAATGGCTACTAGCCGTTGGGGGATGGCTGGACCAGCCCCCTCCTCTTACTCTCCTCTTTCTAACTCACCTTATGCACTCTCATTCTCCCTTCTATAAATACAGTCCTTATGTACATATTAAAGCATGCCTTTTGTGGCTAAATAATATTAATTTTCATTTTATTGTGACTTTATTGCATATGTTTTATAGTCTTTTTCTAAGGCTTTGTGATTGACATTTTTGAGTAATATTCATTGATCTTCCACTGCTACATCGAAGCATCGATTTCATTTCACATAATACCCACCCAGGCCATCAGGGTCATGTACTAGCTGTTATACCTCTGCCAACGACTCTCAGATCTTTCTTATGCTCCATTTCTATATAAATAGCACTATTTTATATAATGAATAAATGATACCAGCCTTATGGCTTGATTCTCTGAAAAATTCCTTAGGAGAGTTCATCCCAATGTTGTAAAAAGTGTATCAGTGCCTGTATCGCATTGGGCACCAATATGCCCATATCATACGATATGGAACAATTTTTCTAATTTCATGATAAAAAATCAAAAAAATATTAATAAATCTAAAAGATAAAAGAATTGAAATTAGTATGAATCCATAAAAATATTTAGAGAGATTGTGAGAAGAGAGTACTATGAGGATGAGCATAATAAAGTTAAATAACATCTCATAATGAACAATCATCCATAATGTGAATACGAAATACCTTTAATGAACAACAAAGTTACAAACAAAACCAGAATATTACAAAGTTACAATTACATTTAAAACAATCATCCACAACGTGGATCATAATCAATAAAAACATTTTAATCGATATAGTCAGGATCACCATCATCAGCATCAACATCTCCTCCCTCTTCCTCCAACACAATTGAACCCGCCCATCCAACACCTTTATATTCATCATCATCTCCAACTCCAACTTCAAGTTTTGTTTCAACTTGGAGTGCCCTTTAGTTTTTATCCTCTAAATTGATGGGGGCTTTTCCTCTTTGACCCAATAATAAAAAATATCAATATTTTCGTAGTTCAACGGGTCATATGGCACCTTCCTTACCCTTCTTGCATCTTTTTGCATTTGTGTGTAAATAAGGAATATCTAAATTATCAAGAATATCAAATGCAATATAGTCATCAATCATTCATTACTAATAAGAACGAACTAGGGAACAAAAATACATATTTTAAAAATTGTTACCTTTGCCTTAACTTCATGTTATATGCAATGTATACCAAATCACGCATTCGAGCCTCCTCCAGTCTGTTTCTCTTTTTCATGTGAATGTGTTCAAAAGCTTCAGTTTCTCTTGCACCCACTCCAACTATATGTTTGGCTTAATATATGTTAAGCAAACCTTGACAAGTTCAATTCATCTACACAAAAACGAGTCTACCATTTATCCGAAATAAAATATGATATGATTAATAAGAAACACTCAATGTCAATCAATTGATAACTTAAATGAATATAAATAAAAAACATATAATACCTGGTCGCATTTGGGAGCGGAGTTGGATTGCAATTAGCATTCCAAAATTTCCAGAGTTTCTATATACTTACTTAACTCTAAATGGATATTGCAACAAAACAAAAAAAAAAAAACAACTAAGCCTTTTCCCATACTATATGGGGTCAAATACATGGATTCTTTGTTTCCACATATCCCTATCGTGTGCCATATTAGCAGTTAACTCACAATAAGCTAGATCATTCTTTATTATTTCTTTCCAACACTTTTGTGGTCGTCCTCTACCTCTTTTAATACTTTCCAAATTTAGTTTTTCATACCTTCTTACAGGTTTTTCTTTTGATATTCTTTCTATATGTCCAAACCATCTTAAACGATATTCTCTCATTTTATCCTCTATTGGTGCCACTCCTAATTTGTTTCTAATAACCTCATTATGTATACGGTCTTTTCTTGTATGCCCACTCATCCATCTCAACATCTTCATTTCTGTCACAGGACATCTTTTGTACATGTTAATGATTAACTCCCCAACACTCAGAACCATAAAACATGGCAGGCCTAATTGATGCTCTATAATATTTACCTTTTAACTTTAATGGTATCTTCTTATCACAAAGAATACCTGATACTCCTCTCCATTTTAACCAACCAGCATTAATTCTATGTGTAACATCTCCATCAATTCTTCCATCACTCTGAAAAATTAACCCTAGGTATTTAAAACTTTCCTTTCGGAGGATGCAATGTGTGCCAATTTTAATTTCTATGTCCTCTGAGGTAACCAAATGATCAAACTTACATTTCATATATTCAGTCTTTGTTCTACTAAGTCGGAGGCCTTTGCTTTCTAATGTTTCTCTCCATAGTTCTAATTTTCTATTAACCTTTTCCTTAGACTCCTCCACTAATACAATGTCATCTGCAAATAACATACACCAAGGTACTTCATCTTGAATATGTTTTGTTAACTCATCAATCACCATTATAAATAAGTATGGACTGAAAGTTGATCCTTGATATAACCCAATATTAACTTCAAAGAAGTCCGTCATTCTTTCATGAGTCCTCACACATGTTTTTGCACCATCATACATGTCTCTTATAAGGTTAATATACGTCAATGAGATACCTCTTTTTTCCAAAGTTCTCCAAAGAACCTCCCTCGGTACCCTATCATAAGTTTTTTCTAGATCAATAAATTGTAAATATTTGGTGATGATTGAAGGTTGATGCTCACGAAGCAAATCCACCAAACCGCCAAGAGTCCAAAGTCATCCAAGTATGGATGTCAAACTTCAAATAAGTCAAACAAGAGAGCAGAAGCACACAAGTCACAAGATGTACTAAGACAACATTGGTTTATTCATAGTGTGATAGGGTATTTATAGAAGTTACACAATGAACATGAGATGAAAAGAAGAGAACTAAAGGGACTAGTGATGGCCGGCCAGCAACTAGCCGTTGGATTTCATAGTGTGATAGGGTATTTATAGAAGTAACACAATGTACATGAGATGAAAAGAAGAGAACTAAAGGGACTAGTGCTGACCGACCAGCACTAGCCGTTGGGGAGCTCCAACGGCTGGTAGCTGTTGGGGCTCCCAACGGTCATGGCCAGGGCCATGCTGGCCCTACTTCATATTTAGGATTGCATAGGCCCTAATGGCCCGTGCTCCTATTACATTAACACCCCCCATCAAACTTACGGGGTATATACTAAAAGTTTGTTTAACAAGAATTGAAACCGAGTAGCTGAAAGGGATTTGGTGAAAAAATCTGCTAGCTGCATCTTAGATGTGACATAACATAATGTAATCTTCTTATTCAATTATTCTTCACGAACAAAATGGCAATCCATCTCGATATGCTTCGTCCTTTCATGGAAAGTGTTATTGGAGGCAATGTACATGACACTTTTATTGTAGCAATACATGATGGTAGGATGTGGCAAAGTAACTCCCATATCTGCTAGAATAGTTGTGATCAAAGAGATCCCTATCGCAGTCGTAGCCATAGCTCGATATTCAGCTTCAGTGGATGAGAGTGACACTTTCTGTTGCTTTTTGTACTTCAAAGAAACGAGAGATTTACCTAGAAAAACACAAAAACCAGTCGTAGAGTGTCCATCGTTGATATCTCTACCCCAATTAGTATCCGTATATACAGACAAATCAAAAGACGAAGAAGAAGTTAAAAGAATCCCCTTGTTAGAAGTATTTCTAACATATCGAATAATGCGTAAAACATCACTCATAAGAACAGAAGTTGGTGCCTGCTGAAATTCACTTGTTATGTGGACTACATGAGAAATATCTGGTCTGGTAATAGTGAGATAGGTAAGGGCACCTATGAGTTGTCGATATGGGGTGGGATCAACCAATTTCTCACTATTAGTGGATCCTAACTTGGTACCTAGAACTTCTGGTGTGTCAACTATTTTGGTATCTGTAAGACCAGATCTTTCAATGATATCATTGCCAAATTTTGTTTGAGACATAAAGTACCCATAATTGTTTTTAGTTATTTCAATGCCTAAAAAGTAATTTAGAAGGCCTAAGTCTTTCATGTCAAATTCTTGATGAAGATTACGTTTAACTTCTGTAATTCCTGCTTCATCACTCCCTGTGATGATCATATCATCCACATACAAAAGTAAAATAACAATACCTGATTCGATTTTACGTACAAACAAGGCAGTGTCAGCATAGCAAGTTGTAAAATTATGCAAATGCATGAACTTTTCAAATCAATCAAACCAAGCCTTAGGAGCCTGTTTCAAACCATACAAAGCTTTTCGCAATTTAAGAGCATGGCCAGGAGGAATATTAAGACCAGGAGGAGGACTCATATAGACTTCTTCATTCAGATAACCATTCAGAAAAGCATTCTTAACATCAAAGTTAATATATAGTCCATTTCCTAATCGCACTAAGGGTTATGAGAATTCTAATTATTGTCATTCTAGCTACCGGAGCAAAGGTTTCATCATAGTCAATTCCATATTCTTGGGCATAACCTTTTGCAACTAGTCTGGCTTTATATCTCTCAATGTGACCATTGCTATGAGTTTTGATTTTGTAGACCCATCGACATTCAATGACTTTCTTATCCTTTGGTATAGGTGCGACTATCCATGTCTGAGCTTTGTCTAGGGCAAGACCTTAGGTTCTAAACCTATATTATCAGGTTCTATACGGGTATCATAGGCTTATCTAGGGCGTCTTGTATAATGTGAGGGAAAGGGTTCAACAATGGATTGGGTATCAACGGTTGTATACAGAGTATCACTATCTTCAAAAGAGTTGTCTTCATGATCTACTGAGTCACAATCATTATCTTCTTCTAGATTAAAAAAGTCTTGAGATATGGAAGATTCAGAATTTTCTAAGTGTTTAGATTTATAATAAGCATCATTCTCCAAAAATTTTACATCCTTAGAAACATATAATTTGTCTTCTATGGGATCAAAGCACCTATAACCCTTCTTGTCTATGCCATAACCAAGAAATACGCATTCAATCGCCCTAGGTGATAGTTTATCATTTCTATCTGTATACACAAAACATCTACATCCAAAAACTCTAAGTCATTCATAGTATGAAGGGATATTATATAATTTTTCAAAAGGTAAAGTATTTTCAGGATTAGACGAAGGCATTATATTTATAACATAAACCGCAGTAAGAGTAGCTTTGGCCCATAAACATTTAGGAACACTACTAGCAATTAATATAGTTCGACATGTTTCAATAATATGTCTATGTTTTCTTTCCGCTAGACCATTTTGTTGGGGTGTTTTAGTACATGATTTTTTATAAAAAATTTCATTTGACTCAATAAATTTTTGAAATTCATTCGACATATATTCTCCTCCTGAATCCGATCTAAAGATCTTAATGGTGGCTCCAAATTGATTTTTGATCATATTGCAAAAGACTACAAATTTTTCAAATATTTCGGATTTATGTTTTAAGATATATATCCAGGTTAAACGAGTAAGTATTGAACTCCTCCTTTAGAAACAACGGGCGCGGGGCCCCAAACGTCTCAATGTATTAAATCAAAAGTTTTGTTTGGTACATAGTTTCTTTCTCCAAAACGAAGATACATTTTCACAAGAATACAATCTTTACATTCAAACTTTTTCTCTCTAATTTTTTTCATCAAGGGAATGTTACATAATTTTTGTGAGTCCAAGTGTCCAAGTCTTTTATGCCAAAGAGTAACATCTTGGACTACATTACAAAACTCAGAGTTTGGCATAACAAGATAGTCCATTTTGTATAGTCCACTTTCTCTGTGGCCTTAACCAATCACCTTCTTCGATAGGTGATCCTCCATCACACAATGTTTGGATGAGAAAGTGACTGTACAATTGTTATCACATATTTGAGCAACCGAAAGTAGGTTCAAGTTCAGTTTAGGTATAAAACTTAGGTATAAAACTTACATTTTGAATTTTAAAATTTTCTTTTTCAAAATTTCTCATTTTCTTGATTTGAAGTTTTGTTTCATCGGTCGTAAACACATGTTTTCCAATGGTTTCACAAGAATCAATCAAAGAATTTTCATTATGTCATATGAAAAGATACACCGGAATCTAAAAACCAAGACATACCTTGAGAAGTGGATAGAGCATTCCCAGAGATGATTACCCTTGCATTGTCGGTCCCAAGCTCGGATAAAGGAGGAGGGTTGTGTTAGGCTTCCGATAGCCAACGTAAAACTTCGTCGAACTTTTATAACATGGAATACAAAAATTATGAGCATTGCTTTAGGGCGTCCCCGCCTAGCAACGTGCTGCAGAGCCCGAATGCAGTAAGAAGTAAGCAAGGGCCACTACATTACCCGAATGTAGTGAATCAATTGCAGAGAGGGTTCCCACATCATGGACGGGTGTGGGTAAAGAAGTTAGTCCCGCTACATTGCCGCCCGAATGTAGTGAAAAATTTTCAAAGAGGGTCTCCGCATTTTGATTATGGACGGATGCGGGGGTAAGGAAGCTAGTCCTAGATAATAAGATTCGTATTGGTTCTTGGAATATCGGAACATTATCCGGTAAGCTAATGGAGGTGGTAGATAAGGATACAGGTTTTAAATTATGGTACTCAGGTAAAGAAAAGGATCGAAACAGAGTTGGCATTATCATAAATAAAGATTTAAAGGAAAGTGTAGTAGACATACAACGATATGGTGACCGAATCATAACGTTAAAATTAGTGTTAGGAGCAGAGGTTTTGAATATAGTTTGTGCTTACGCACCCCAAGTAGGACTAGAAGATAGTATAAAGATAGTTTTTAGGAAAGAGTTAGATAAGGTGTTTCAAAAGATTCCACAAAGGGAGATGATTTGTTTAGGAGGAGATTTAAATGGACATGTCGTTAAAGAAGCATTAGGATATCAAGGGATTCATGGAAACTTTGGTTTTGGGGATATAAATGAGGAAGGTAGGGAGATTTTAAATTTTGCTATGGCATTTGATCTCTTTATAGTCAATACAATCTTCAAAAAACGAGATTGACATTTAATTACTTATAAGAGTGGCTTATCACAAACACAAATTGATTACTTTATTTGTAGAAAAAAAGATAGAGCGTGTTGTAAAGATTATAAGGTAATTCCAGGAGAAAGCTTAACCACCCAACATCGACTTTTAGTTATGGATTTACAAATAAAAAATGGACAAAGAAGAAAAGAATGCATCGAGCTATTCGGACTAAATGGTGGAACCTCAAAAGCGAGAAAGAAGATATATTTAAACAGAAAGTCCTTCAAGGAGATGTTTGGAATTATGTTGGCACACCCTCTGATATGTGGAACAATATGGCTATACATATTAGGAAAGTGGCGAAAGATGTGTTAGGGGTATCTAAGGGAGGTGTACCGGCACAAAAAGAAGCTTGGTGGTGGAGTGAAGTAGTGCAAAATAAAATCAAGGCAAAGAGGGCATGTTACAAATTACATTATGCTAAGAAAACTAGTGAAGCTTTAGAAGCTTATAAGAAAGCAAAAAAGGCCGTTAGTGAAGCAAAAGCTAAGATTTGGGAGGACTTATATAAAAAACTCAATTCAAAAGAGGGTGAAAGAGATATTTTTAGGATAGCTAGGCCTAGAGATAAGAAAACTAAAGATCTTAATTATGTTAGATGCATAAAATACGAGAATGAAAAAATTCTAGTGGCAAATGATGATATAAGAAATAGATGGAAAAACTATTTTTATAATCTTTTTAATGAAAATAAAGATGTTAGTATTAGTTCAGGAGATTTAGCCAACTCAGAAAAGTATATAAACCACAATTTCTACCGACGTATTCAAAAGAATGAAGTCAAAGAGGCTCTTAAACATATGAAGAGTGGTAAATCGGTAGGACCAGATAATATTCCTATAGAAGTTTGAAAAATACTAGGAGAAATAGGAATCACTTGGCTCACAAGACTATTTAATGAAATATGGAAAAACCAAAAGATACCCGAGGAATGGAGAGCAAGTACACTTATACCCATATATAAGAACAAGGGAGACATTCAAAATTGTGTGAATTATCGAGGTATCAAGTTAATGAGTTATACTATGAAATTATGGGAAAGAATTATCGAACGTAGGTTAAGACAAGTATCAAGTATAATAGAGAACCAATTTGGGTTCATGCCAGGCAGATCTACTATTGAAGCGATTCACCTTTTGAGACGTCTTATAGAACATTTTAGAGCAAAAAAGAAAGACCTTCACATGATATTTATTGATTTAGAAAAAGCTTATGATAGGGTACCGAGGGAGGTTCTTTGGAGAACTTTAAAAAAAAGAGGTATCCCATTGACATATATTAACCTTATAAGAGACATGTATGATGGTGCAAAAACATGTGTGAGGACTCATGAAGGAACGACAAACTTCTTTAAAGTTAATATTGGGTTACATCAAGGATCAACTTTAAGCCCATACTTATTTATAATGGTGATTGATGAGTTAACAAAACATATTCAAGATGAAGTACCTTCATGTATGTTATTTGCAGATGACATTGTATTAGTGGAGGAGTCTAAGGAAAAGGTTAATAGAAAATTGGAACTATGGAGAGAAACATTAGAAAGCAAAGGCCTCGGACTTGGTAGAACAAAGACAGAATATATGGAATGTAAGTTTGATCATTTGGTTACTTCAGAGGACATAGAAATTAAAATAGGCACATATTGCATTCCCCAAAAGGAAAGTTTTAAATACCTAGGGTCAATTTTTCATAGTGATGGAAGAATTTATGGAGATGTTACGCATAGAATTAATGCTGGTTGGTTAAAATAGAGAGGAGCATCAGGTATTCTTTGTGATAAGAAGATACCATTAAAATTAAAAGGTAAATATTATAGAGCAGCAATTAGGCCTGCCATGTTTTATGGTTCTGAGTGTTGGACAGTTAATCATCAACATGTACAAAAGATGTCTGTGACAGAAATGAAGATGTTGAGATGGATGAGTGGTCATACAAGAAAAGACCGTATACATAATGAGGTTATTAGAAACAAAGTAGGAGTGGCACCAATAGAGGATAAAATGAGAGAACATGGTTTAAGATGGTTTGGACATATAGAAAGAAGATCAAAAGAAGAACCTGTAAGGAGGTTAGAAAAACTAAATTTGGAAAGTATTAAAAGAGGTAGAGGACGACCACAAAAAGTGTGGAAAGAAACAATAAAGAATGATCTAGCTTATTGGTAACATGGCACAAGATAGGGATCTGTGGAAACAAAGAATCCATGTAGCCGACCCCGTCTAGTATGGAAAAAGGCTTAGTTGTTGTTGTTGTTGTTGTTGTTGTTTTGTTGTATGCCTTGATGTTGTTGGTCAAGACTCCTCCTCCTTCTACGACTCCCACATTTTCAATCTTTTATCGGAGAATAGGGCAAGTGGTTTTGATATGCCCACTTTCCTTGCAATAGTGGCAAATGGTGTCCTTGTTAGGCCACGGTCCCATGGGCTTCTTTAATGTGCCTTCGGTATTCTTAGCATGTGGGGGCGTGTAGGTCTTCAAGTTGGCTCCCGGTTTGGATGCAGCAAGAACGACTTCTTTAGCGACATTCATATTTTTCAATTTTGTTTCCTCCATAACAAGATCGGCCAAAAAGGAATCTCCTCTAGGTCTAGGTTTTCTATGTATCAAGTTTGATCGAATATTTTCAAATTCGTCTCTTAACCCTCAAGTAAACAAAAAGAAATATTGGTTGTCCAAAAATTCTTAAAATTCATCTAGTTTGTGAAGATTACCAAATTTATCCAAGCTTCTTAATTAGGTCCATAATTCCGAAAACTCATTATGGTAATCTCTAATGCTCAAATTTCCTTGTTTAAGCATTATCATCTTTTCCATCAAATCAATATGAAAAACAAAATCATCTTGAGAATGAAGTTTCTTTAAATACTCTCAAGTTTCAAATGCGTTTCTGAAAGCACTAATTTTATTTCTAAGCTTGTCATCAACATTTTGACCAGTGTTGTCCGTATCGTACCGTATCGTACGATAATGGAAAAAAAAAAGAGATTATGTGCCCGTGTGAAAAATAATTGATAGTAGATGGAATAAACAATTGCATCAGCCTATTCATGCAGCAGCCTACTATCTAAACCCATCATTGAGGTACTCAGCAACCTTCAAAAGAGACGGTGAGGTTAATCGAGGAATCATTGAATGCATCGACAGATTAGTCCCTGATGAGAGCATAGCAGATGAGATACATCGAGAGATGGAGATAAATGATAATGCTCTTCACTTGATGGGTTTGCCTATTGCAATTCGCAACCGCTCTACGATGCGTCCAGATACATTATTTATTTTCATATTTAAGTTGCATCTTACATTACTATGGATTATTATGTCTCTAATGTTTGTATTTTTTTTACAGATGTTTGGTGAAACAGGTTTGGAAGTGATTGTCCAAACCTTAGAGATTTTGCAGTCAGAGTCTTAAGCCAAACCTATAGTGCAACAGGTTGTGAAAGAAATTGGAGTGTTTTTTAATACATCCATACAAAAAAGCGCAACAGGTTGGAACACAAAAGGCTTAATGATTTAGTTTATATTCGTTGTAACATGCGCCTTCGTGAAAGGTAATGTTGTATTACTTTCAAATTTTCAATTCAATATTGTTTAACTTCAGTTTTCAATTGTTAATATTACTTACTAATTGTTTATCTTTGTTTGTGTCGTAGGCAATTAAAAAAAGTAAATAGAGAAGAAAGTCAGTTCGATCCAATAAGTTTGGATAATTTTGATATATTAGAAGATTGGGTTATGAAAGACACTGAAGAAAATGCCCTCCTAACAGAAGAAGACGTTGCCTGGATTAATTTGGAAGGAGCGCAACAACATTATGGAGATGAAGAATTTGATTTTGAAGAAGAAGGTGTGGGCGTGGCTGATGATGATGAGGAGGATCTGCAACAAGGAGAAGATGAAGATTATTTAGTTGATGATCCTGATTACAATTTGTAAAATGTAATATTATATGTAACTGTAGTGTAAACTGTGTTTGTATTTTATTTTTTGGATTCAAAATATGTAAATTTGGATGCAATTGTTCAATATTGAATGATCAATCTGTACTAAACTTACATTATATGAATTTAAAGCAATTATCAGATTTTTCCTGATTTTTTTCGATTTTTTACTATTTTTTATTAATTTTTAATTAATTTTTGTATTATTTTAATATTAAAGTACGATACGATACGATACGCCCGTATCGTGGAGCCCAGCGATACACGATACGATACGCGTCAGACAACACTAATTTTGACAAATAATTCATGTAATCTTTGCATTCATTTTCTCCCATACTTTTAAATCTTGCTTGTATTTTTCACGAGTTTTGACAATTTCATTATCATTGAAACCATCAATATTCAAAATTGGTTCTTTAATAGTTCCATCGATGTAGTCCCAAAAATCTTTTGACAAAAAATACTTTTTCATAGTCCTAGCCCAACTTTGATAACATTTTGGGTCAAGGATACATCTAAACATCTCATTTTTGCCTTACATTTCATGCCAAAATCAAAAGTTTTGAACTAACCTCAAGTTTGATACGTTTTTTCAAAATTTGCACCCGTGGCACGCTTCCCAGTGCACTCGATTTTTTCAATCCAAGACTCTGATATCATGTAAATATTTGGTGATGATCGAAGGTTGATGCTGACGAAGCAAATCCAACAAACCGCTAAGAGTCCAAAGTTATCCAAATATGGATGTCAAACTTCAAATAAGTCAAACAAGAGAGCGGAATCACACAAGTCACAAGTCAAAAGTTGTACCAAGACAACATTTGTTTATTAATAGTGTTATAGGGTATTTATAGAAGTTACACATTGTACGTGAGATGAAAAGAAGAGAACTAAAGGAACTAGTGCTGGCCGGCCAGCACTAGCCGTTGGGGAGTTTTAGCCGTTGGGGCTCCCAAGAGTCATGACCAGGGCCATGCTGGCCCTGCTTCACATTTAGGACTGCACAGGCCCTAATGGCCCGTGTTCCTATTACATTAACATAAATATCATGTCAAGGTCTTTCTTTTTTGCTCTAAAATGTTCCATAAGACGTCTCAAAAGGTGAATCACTTCAATAGTAGATCTGCCTGGCATGAATCCAAATTGGTTCTCTGTTGTACTTGATACTTGTCTTAACCTACATTCGATAATTCTTTCCCACAATTTCATAATATGGCTCATTAACTTAATACCTCGATAATTCGCACAATTTTGAATGTCTCCCTTGTTCTTATATATGGGTATAAGTGTACTTGCTCTTCATTTCTCGGGCATCTTTTGGTTTTTTCATATTTCATTAAATAGTCTTGTGAGAAGAGATTCCTATTTGTCCTAGTATTTTTCAAACTTCTATAGGAATATTATCTGGTCCTACCGATTTACCACCCTTCATATGTTTAAGAGCCTCTTTGACTTCATTCTTTTGAATACGTTGGTAAAAATTATGGTTTATATACCTTTATGATTTGGCTAACTCTCCTAAGCTAATACTAACATCTTTATTTTCATTAAAAAGCTTATAAAAATAGTTTGGAAAATCAAATAGAGTAGATAAATCTTATAAAAATATTTAAATGGATATTGTAACGAGTAGATAAATCTTATATGAGGTCAATTGCATTTAATATACTCTTTTTTACTTCTTCGCCCTCTATAAATTGAGGAGAAAATCAAATAGAAGGGTTAAAGAAATATGCATCAGCATGCTAATTATGATGCATTTTGCGATTCTACCGTGCATCAATTATCT
Organism: Brasenia schreberi; assembly: GCA_036023115.1. NCBI lineage: Eukaryota > Viridiplantae > Streptophyta > Magnoliopsida > Nymphaeales > Cabombaceae > Brasenia > Brasenia schreberi. The sequence goes on from JAYKKT010000073.1 coordinate 9,044,634, forward strand.
TCCAAATTTTTATAAGTGATCGCTTGCGATCAAGGTTTGCTTATATTTCTAATTTGACCTTATTCATAACATCATATATATAAAGCATAACAGGCCTATCTTCACTGTCCACCATCCTCAAAGATCCACGGATTTGGTAAGAGAAGTGGAGGCCTATACCTATATGAGGAACCCCGAGCAAAATTTCAACGAATATCTCAGTAACACAACACAATCAAGAGGTGATCATTGTTAAAATTTGCAAGGAAGCACAGCGGATGATCGAATCATGAGAAAAATGTGAGAAACCGTAAAAGGAAAATATGGAGATTGGAAGAGGGGGCATGCCCTCAAATGGAGGCCCCCCTTTCTCTCTCTATTAAATTCAAAATCCTTACATATTACAAGCGGGACCAGTCCTTACATAGTGAACTGTTAAACATAAAAAGACCAAAATACCCTTAGTAGTAAGGATAATTATATTAATGCCTAAAACATAAAAAATACTAAAATAGCACTATACAATAGATTCTTACACCCCTCTCAAAGTTGGAAGTGGAATACTTTCAACAATGAACTTATCGAAAAAATGGTTCTTTCTTAACTACACTTACACCATTGATATCTCTAAGGCTTCTTTAAATCAACTTGAACAATGAAGAACACACTTAGATAGCACATGACCCGGTGTCAACTGCTCTTCCTGTTCTTTATTTTCCATGAAGTAATTGGGCAACAACACTTCAAAAGTCATATGCTTGAGAAAGCTAATTTTTATAGTGGGAGGTACTATCTCCACCATGCACACTTCTATCGGCTTTTTCTACGGCCCTTCACATGGTGATTGTTGTCGGTGTGTTGGTTGAGTGTCCTCTCTACCATATACATCTATCGGATTTTTCTACGCCCCTTCAAATAGTGGATCAAGAGCTCAAGGTCCTTTTGATTTGATTCATTCAAATGTATGGAGCCCTAGCCCAATTATTTCGTTTGTTGATGATTATTCTCGATTCCTTGTTGTTTACCTAATGAAATCAAATGATGAAGTTGCTGTAATATTTTTTTATTTCATAAATTTATTGAGAAGCAATTTCATGCACAAGGCAATCAGATCAGACAATGGTGGTGAATTCACTTCAAGAATCTTGAAGAACTATCTTACATCACAGAAAATACTTCACCAAACATCTGGTATATACTCTCTCCAATAGGCCCGAACATTGATGATTGGTGTGGATTTAAATCAAGCATCAAATCATTAAAGAATATGACAAGCATCAATGGAACATGGATCGACAACCTATCCCCCTCCTGGAGTCGGTGGCTCCTCTCTTTTATTCATCTTTTTTTGAAACTTACATAATGGCCAGGTACACTTTATAACTTAAAGACTATTCTACCCTTATTTAATAATATATACATTACAACTTATGTGATACTTTTTTGCTATCACTTTGGATATTGGATCTCACAATAGATCTTGGGTCCTTCAACACGGGTTGAATATGAATCATAATCAGTTTCTTCAATACGCTACCTTAAGTTGGGACTTAAATGCTCATGATTCCCAAACTTATCCAAGGCTTTCTTCTTACGGCTAGAAGTAACAGGCTTTGTAAGGATATCCACCAATTGTTGTTTTGAACGTAAATAGGTGAAATCAAATATTCTAGATGATAATTTTTCTCGAATGAAGTAGCAATCAACTTCAATATGTTTGGTACGCTCATGATATACTAGATTAGAAGCAATATGCAAGGCAACCATGCTATCTATATCAAATCTAACTAGAAGGTTTATCTTGAAACCAATTTCACCTATAAGGAACAACACCCATGAACCCTCACACATTCCTAGAGCGATAGCTCTATATTTTGCCTCTGCACTAGATTTAGCAATCACTGATTGTTTCTTACTATTTCAAGAAACTACATTTCCTCCCACACACACAATATATCCAGATGTTGATCTTCTATCCTTAGTATAACTAGCTCAATCAACATGTGAATAAATTTCAACTCCTAGAGAACTATTTTGTGAATATAGCAGGCCATGAGTAATAGAAAATTTCAAGTATCCAATGATATGAAAAATTGAATTCGTATGATGTCATGTAGGAGAATGCATCCATTTGCTCACATAACTCACGGTATTAGTTTACTCACTATTCTTTTTGTCGAGTAATAGTGAAGTATATAAGTTTACTCACTATTCTTTGATATTTGCTCACATTTTCATAAGGTTCATCAGTTGTCCCAACTGTTAATAGATTCAATCGGTATGGTACACATGACAATCTTCCATCTTAGTTTCTTTCAACAAGTCCAAGATATACTTTCTCTCGCATAAAAAGAGGCAGTAATCTTTTCGAATAATCTCAACTCCAAAAAAATAATGCAACTTGTTGAAAACTTTCAAATCAAACAGGCAATATAATTTATTCTTTAGAGAGATAATTCCTTCAACATCATCCCCTGTAATGATTATATCATCAACATATACAACCAATAAAATTGTTTTATCATCCTGTTTTATGAATAAAGTGTGATCACTTACACTTCTTTAAATCCCAAACCAAGAATCCCTTCGCTAAAATTTTCAAAACATTCACAATATGAATTTTACTGATAATGTCTGTTATCCAATCTCAAATTCATGATTTAGAACGCCTTTGATTTATCTATACTCGAATTTTTTACAATTTCCAACAACTCCCCCTTTTCTACCATGATCGCTCCCTCACTCAAGGCCGCAATCTTTGTATTCTTTAATTATCTTTTTTATATCGCTATATTATTTGATATACAATACTTCCAACAAAATTTTCACATTGCTCCTTTTGCAAACCCTAACTTATTTGAAAAATGCCTATTCTACGTGATTTCCAAGCACCCTAATCCCAAGAATTAGGCTCTGATACTATATTGATTGAAATCAAGCATCAAAGAATCAAAGAATACGACAAGCATTAATGAAATATGGAACGGCAGCCAACCATCCTCTTCGAGTCTGTGGCTCCTCTCTTTTATTCCACTTTCTCTCGATCTGACATAATGTTTGTGCACTATTATACATCTCTTATAAAATTAATGGATGTTAGTATAGATATATCTCTTTTTCAAAGTTCTCTAAGGAATATCTCTTGGTACCTTATCATAAGTTTTTTCTATATCAATAAATACCAAATCAAGGTTCTTCTTCTCTACTCTAAAATGTTCTATAGGACTTCTTAATAAAACATACATTAATTCAAAAACATTGTTATGGCTGAGTTACAACATCCTCTTGGGTCAATGAATGTAACGTTAAGAACATTCTCATGATCATAGTCTAACATTTAGATAAGGGTCAATTATTGGAAAGAAAAATCGCAGACATAATGTTTACTATATACCCCATTCAACATGTTCCTGTTCCTTTTATGACAGTATGACTTGAGAACTTGATAATCAAACTCAAGCCCAAAATTTGAAAGACTAGCATTCCTTTAGTATCGAAAAGGTTTTTGGATGAACATTAGTTCAGATCAAACATTTCTGAATAAGTGGATCAAATATGTGATATCTTGCCAAAAGGAAACTGCATAACTGGATCAGAATGTTCAATGTTCAACTAGACCAGATGCAAATGTAAGCAGTATTAGACATCCTCCGTGAAGATTGTATGCAACTCACAAGTGGACATGGTAGAGGGTTCACGTACTCGGAAAGCTATTGAAGAGTATGACGAGACATTCATAAGCAAAATAAGATCACAACATAGAAGCAAGAGATAGTGAACCTTGTAAAAAGAATGAGCAAGTATACAAAATAAACAACCAGGACAAGACTACTGCTGATCCATATGTTAGAGAATACAACATCCTCCTTGGAATACAGGAAGAGGAAGAAATCTCAACAGGATTCTCAGTTCATATCTGATTTGATCTCCTGAAGAATTATGGAACAACATACAAGCTAGACTAGAGACCTGAATAGCTCTCCCATATGAAACTTCAGCTATAACTTTCAATGAGTCATATAGACACTCACAGTCTACATACTACGTCAAAACATGACACCAGATATACAGTTGCACATCTTGAACATTTTTATTACCATGCTGCAACTCGGTCAATGCTATGCACCTGAGGTGATATTCATTTCTACCTTAATGCACGTAATGACATATGGAAACAAGGTACAGATTTTAGCATGCACCACCAAGAACTGGGCACCATGACAAATACCAATTGCCATTCACATAAGATGACACAGAATCTCCATCACATGACCGAGAGGTTCTTGAAAATACAATTGAAAAAACATGCCTAGAATGATATTACTGACTAGAAATGCCCACTAAAATCCAGAAAAGGAAAATATCAAAAACAGAAGTTCATTAAAACAATTGAAAGAAATCCATGGTTAAAAGATTACCGCTCTCATATTTACACGAAGTGATGCAGCAGGTCCTGAGCGTAAAAGAGATCTAAAGTCGGCATATTTTGGTTCATCAGAATCCAAAAATGTCTCTGCAAGAGAAAAACAGAAAATCAACAGATAGAAAATACTGCAAAGCAGAAAATAGTAAAAAATAATCGCAAAATCAGAAAATAGTTCAATATAATAGTGGACAGGTGAAACATAAATGACCACATTCCATGAACTGCTGCCACTAGATACTCGAACTGATGCAATTATGGCATAGGATGTTGATTAGCTCTTTTCCTTGAGATGAGAGTTCGCCAATCAACTGATGTATTTCACACCTTTGGAATGAAATAAGCACTTCAACGCTTTATCTCAAAGAAGAAAAGTATTGCTTTCAAATTGTAAAGCTTCAAAATGCATGAGACAAAACTTACGGATCAAAGTTAGTTGAGAAGCAGTGTACTTTAAACATCAAACAGATGAGTTACTCTAACAGGCAACCCAAGCAATAATTTCTAGAAGATTATAAAAATGTGAAGATTGTCTGTGACAGAAATGAAGATGTTGAGATGGATGAGTGGTCATACAAGAAAAGACCATATACATAATGAGGTTATTAGAAACAAATTAGGAGTGACACTGGTTGGAAAACGTGGTTGCGCAGCGGAGATTGAAAATCACAAACATAAAAGAAACATTGAAATGTAGAGATCGGAGAAGGGGGCGGACCTCCAATGGAGGCCACCCCCCTCTTTCTCTCTCTTTCTTAATCATAGACTCTTAACCCTAATACAACCTATCAGTCCTTATATAAGGAGCTGTAAAACATAAAATGACCAAAATACCCTTAGAACAAAAAATTACTAAAATGCCCTCAATACTCCTGATAATTACAATAATACCTAAAACATCAAATTTACTATCTTAAAACATCAAATTTACTAAAACTGACTCTAAACTCATATTCTTCAACACCCCCCTCAAGTTGAGAGTGAGATACTTCGAACTCCAAACTTACCAAAAAATTAGTTCTTTCTTCACCACACGTGCACGGGTGATCTCTTCGAGACTTCTGTAAACAACTTGAACAATCAAGAACACATGGGTAGCACACGACCCTTGTATGGGTGTCGTTTGCTCCCTCTCTCTTTCTTCTTCTCCATAAAGTGATTCGGCAACTACACTTTAAAAGTCATGTTTTTTCTACTCTTCAGAAAGCAATTCTTTTGTGATAGGAGGTACTACTCTACCATATACACTTCACACGGCTTTTCTTGCACCCCTTCACATTGTGGTTGCAGCCGGTGTATTGGTTGGGTGCTCTCTCTTTACCACTCAAATAACAGAATACAGACATCTGCTCATACTAGTCGGTATGCGCCCCTTCACATGGTGACTGCAGCCGCTTTTCCAACTCTCCTGGCTGTTTACTTCAGCAACTCAAGGTTTTGACTTCCATGCTTCTTGGTGATACTGCCACATTTCATACCAATCAATTCCTCTAGCCTCTTCTATGATTTGATTTTTCATGCATATGTAGTAAAAAAAAGACTGATTTTCTGCATTTCATCTTTCCTTCTATTTTCGTTCAGTTGTTTTTCCAATGAAGAAATCATCACTACTACTTCATCCCTTCTTCAAATTTTCTTCTCTGAATTTTCAGCCCTCTTAAACATTTTCTCAAACACTTGATGTGCATGTTTAATAATCCCTTCTTGAACATTTCAATGAGCATTTGATGTGCAGGTAAACCTCTCTCTTGAACATTTCATCGAACACTTGGCCGGCAGAGTTGAAGTTTCAATGAAACATTTCATCAAACAGTTGATGTGCAGGTAAACCTCTCTTGAACATTTCATCGAACACTTGTCCTACATCTTGTTAGGCCCTTCCTATCATTTTTGCCAGAGGTTCAGAGTGTTGAAAGGAAGGTTCCGTTCAGGGGGAAGATCATATAAACAGTTATATCTCTCTTTATATTTCTGGTATGCAGTCAACTTCCACTTTATGGCATACACTCAACAACTGGTGCAGATCCCTTTTACTGGATGCGTGTGATTCTGGCGTCAAACAGTGGTACTGTCATGGAATTGGGCATCACTCCAATTGTGACTTCTGGATTGGTTATGCAACTCTTGGCTAGGTAAAAAATAATCGAAGTTGATAATAGTGTGCGTGAAGATTGTGATCTTGAGAATGGTTGCACCTTCAATCATCATTATGTGAAACAGGACCCATGTGCCGTAGACAATGTCTCTTGGACGTTAACTCTTCTTCATCTGCTTTGGCCATTACTTATGTCTGCATTTTGAAGCATTCTTATTGGGTACTGATCAGGTACATCTGATTTCCAAATGCTTTTCCACGGTTACATGAATAACAGGGAGCAAGGATACACGCATCACATTCTCTCAGACCGATTTCCTAGTTTTCTGAAGGAAAACAGTGATGAAGTTTTCAAACTAGTACATTGCCGAGAGCTCCTGTCAACATGTTGGATGAGTTCTGCTGCAGAAATAAACCTTTGGAACCACTTCGATCTCCTCCTTATCATCACGATCGTCGTTTTTATCCTCATCTTTCGATTCGGCTGCCTCGTGCGTTTTCTTTTTCACCATTTTGTGGCTCTGATATCATGTTCGAAAACGTGATTGCGCAACGGAGATTGAAAATCACAAACATAAAAGAAACATTGAAATGTAGAGATCGAAAAAGGGGGCGAACCTCCAATGGAGGCCATCCCCCCTCTTTCTCTCTCCTTCTTAATCTCAAAACTCTTAACCCTAATACAACCTCAGCCCTTATATAAGGAGTTGTAAAGCATAAAATGATCAAAATACCCTTAGAATAGAAAATTACCAAAATACCCTTAATACTCCGAACAATTACAATAATACCTAAAACATCAAATTTACTATCTTAAAACATAAAATTTACTAAAACTGACTCTAAACTCATATTCTTCAACAACACCAATAGAGGATAAAATGAGAGAATATCATTTAAGATGGTGTGGACATATAGAAAGACTCTAAACTCATATTCTTCAACAACACCAATAGAGGATAAAATGAGAGAATATCATTTAAGATGGTGTGGACATATAGAAAGAAGATCAAAAGAAGAACCTTTAAGAAGGTATGAAAAACTAAATTTGTAAAGTATTAAAAGAGGTAGAGGACGACCATAAAAGTGTTGGAAAGAAACAATAAGTTTTTCTTCACATAATGAATTTTATAAGTTTTTCTTTTTATCTTACACCACTTCATTCCACTATAAAGCTTCTTTTTGTGTCGGTACAACTCCCTTAGATTCACCTCACACATCTTTTACTATTTTCCTAATATATATACGTACATCTCTTTCATGAACTTTTTCTTTAAACATATCTTCTTTCTCACTTTTGAGATTCCACCATTTAGCCAAAATAGCTCTATGCACTCTTTTTCTGTATACTTTTTTACCACAAAATCCATAACTAAAAGCCGATGTTAGGTAGTTAAGTTTTCTCCTGTAATTACCTTACAATTTTTATAACACGATCAATCTTTTTTCTTAAAACAAAAATAATCAATTTGTGTTTATGACAAACCACTCTCATAAGTAATTAAATGTTCATTGTTCACATCGTTTTTTTAAGAGTGTGTTGGCTATAAAGAGATCATATGTCATACAAAATTTCAAATTTCAAATCTTTGTACCTTCCTCATTTAAATCCCCGAAACCAAAGTTTCCATGAATATCTCTATATCCTAATTCCTCTTTACCGATATATCAATTTAAGTCTCCTCCCAAACAAATCATATTTCTTTGTGGAATTTCTTAAATTACCTTGTCTAACTCCTCCTAAAATAACTTCTTTATACTATCTTCTAGTCCTACTTGCATAAACTATATTCAAAGCATTTACTCCTAACACTAAATTCACCATCACAATTCGCTCCCTATATCATTGTATATTCACTACACTATCCTTTAAATCTTTATTTATAATAATACAAACTCCATTTTAAGTCTTTTCCTTTCCTAAGTGCTATAATTTAAATCATAAATTCTCAATCACTTCTGCTTTTTCTCCAACCCACTGTCTCTTGTAAACATATAATATGAATTTTTTTCCTAATCACAGTACCTACCACCTTTATTAGCTTGTTGGTCAATGTTAAGATATTCTAAGTATCAATACGAATCTCCTTATCTAGGATTATCTTCTTTACCCCCGCATCCATCCATGCTAAAAATGCGAAAACCCTCTCTATAATTTGTTCCCTATATTCAAGCGACAATATAGCAGGACTAACTTCTTTACCCACACCGTCGAGGGAACCCTCTCTGCAATTAATTCACTATATTCTGGCGAACATATAGAGACCTACACTGTTAGGTAACGCCCCAATGCAATACTCATAATTTATAGAATTCATGATAGATAAAGCCGACAAAGTTTTATTATGGTTATCGGAAGCCTAACACAACCCTCCTCTTTTATCCAGGTTTGAGACTGGTTATGCAAGGGTGATCCCTTACATGAACGGAGTTTAATTCATCAAGGAACAATATAAATAAATATGAACTTAAAGTTGATCCCTAATGTAACCCAATATTTGTTGAGAAACAACTCAAATAAGATCAAGAAGAAACATTGATGGGAAGCAAGGAGGGAGTCGGCGTCTCCATGGGTTGTCCACACTCTCTTATTTCTCTCTTTCTTAGCATTACACGATTACACTTAGGGCATTACTTATATAGGTTTTCAACTTAAAAGATGTAAACGTTCCTGATTAGTAAAACTAATGATACTTAGATCTCAATGGATAAGATTATGATCCAATGAGATCCGTAAGACCCAATTACAAAAGATAAATGCAAAAACACAAATTACAGAAATATATAATTTTCAACACACCCCCTCAAGTTGGGTCTTGAATGCTTCATACAGGTTCAGAGTCTCCAACCGCCCCTTTTTAATTTCGATAGGAACAATACATATACAACAATCTTCCATCTTTGTTTCTTTTAACAGTTCCAGAAAATTGTGTAGCTTTCCCAAGTCTTTTAATTCAAATAGAATGGTCAGATCTTGCTTCAAATTTATAATTCCTTTTACATCATTGCCTATAATGATAATATCATCAACATATACATCCAAGAGAATAGTTTTCTCTCATTGTCTAATGAATAATGTGTGATCACTAGTGTTGCATTTGAAGCCTAGGTTAAGAACACCGCTAAATTTTTCAAATCACACTCTAGGTGATTGTTTTAAGTCATAAATCAATTTTTTCATCTTACATACCTTATATGGCTCAGTCTTTAGATCATAACCAGGTAGTCAGTCCATATAGATATCCTCAATAAGTATCTCCTTGGAGAAATGCATTCTTCCCATCTAACTGTCATTAGTCTCATTTATGATTAGCTACCACACTTAGGAGAATTGTGATAGTATTTAATTTTACAACTAGTGCAAAGTTTTTTTTGTATAGTTAATCCTATAGGATTGGCTATAACCTTTAGCCACCAATTCGGCTTTGTATATTTCTATATTCTCATCTCCTCTGTACTTGATAGCATACACCCATTTGCAGGGTGATAACTCTATAAGTTCTTAGGTTTGATTTTTTTCTAGAGCTTTAATTTCTTCTCTTATAATTGTCTTTCATTCTATAAATTGTTCGACCTCTATAATGTCCTTGAAATATAAGCCTTGTTTGCATTCATCATAACAACTGATATTCTTTTACATAATTAGAATAGGATACCATTTTATGAATAAGATATTTCGCTCCTCTTTTTCCCTTTTGAAGAGCGATAGGTAAATCATCTGAAATACTATGAGGAATCAAAAGATTTACTGGAGTAATTATCAAACTAATTCAGGAGTTGTATCTTGGTTGAGAGTAGCATTAGGATTTGGTAGGACTATTTTTCTTTCTCCTCTTGAATAAGTGTGTTACTTTCTTTTTTCAGGAGATTCAGTTGTCTCTTCATCCTTTTCTTCTACTGGCAATATCAGTAAGACAATGGAATTAGGAGAATTTAATAACTTACTCCCATCGACATCTAAGTACTGAAAATTTTTATGAAATGTAATATTCATTGTGATATATCACTTCCTCTTCTCAAGGTCATAACACTTATATCCCTTTTGAGTAGAAGAATATCTCAAGAAAATACACTTAACTGCTCTAGTATCAAGCTTGTCTCTAGCATTACCAAAAATATGTACAGGCACATCCAAACACTCTTAATGGTACATGAAATTGTTTTTGAGTAAGACATAAAGAGAGAGAGAAACCATTAAGGACACTAATGGATATACGGTTTATCAAAAAACTGTAGTTAAGACAACCTCACACCAATAACTTTTACGAACATTATTCTTAATCAACAAAGCTCTTGCAACTTCCAAAATATACTTGTTTTTAATCTCAGCCCATTTTGTTGTGGGAATATAGACATGATATTTAGTGTAATATCCTATGACTCAAAAAGTATGAATGTAGAGATTGAGACAATTCACCTTCATTATCACAACGGATAATTCTGATGGGTAACTAAAATTGAGTATGAATGAATTGACAATACACAAGAAGGATATTTTTCACTTCATCTTTGGTTTTCATGAGGTATATCATAGTGAATCGAGTGCAAGTGTCTATAAAGGAAACAATATATATATATAACCCTGCAGTGAAGTAGTAGAACATGGACCCAAACATGAGAATTAATAATTTCAAACAGTTTAGAAGTTCTAGTTTCATACAATGGAAAGGACACACGATTATGTTTGGCCTTTTAGCAAGTTTTACATTATAAAATCAAATCACTGCAACCATAAAATACTGGTAATATCATCCTAATTTTAGAAAGTGAAAGATGTCCCGGTCTCCGATGCCATGAGATCAAGTCTTCATTCTTTTTTCCTTTAGTATAGATAGATTGCATTATTGTGTTACTAGTCTCCTCAAACACATAGAGTCCCTTCCTCATGCTACATAAGGGATCACCCTTGCATTGTCGGTCCCAAGCCCGGATAAAAGAGGAGGGTTGTGTTAGGCTTCCGATAGCCAGCGTAAAACTTTATCAGATTTTTATAACATGTATTACAAAAATTATGAGCATTGCTTTGGGGCGTCCCCGCCTAACGACGTGTTGCAGAGCCCGAATGCAGTAATAAGTAAGCAAGGGCCACTACATTTTCGCCCGAATGTAGTGAATCAATTGTAGAGAGGGTTCCCACATCATGGATGAGTGTGGGTAAAGAAGTTTGTCCCACTACTTTGCCGCCCAAATGTAGTGAAAATTTTCGAGAAGGTCTTCGCATTTTGAATATGGACAGATGTGGGGGGAGTAAAGAAGCTAGTCCTAGATAATAAGATTCGTATTGGTTCTTGGAATATCGGAACATTATCCGGTAAGCTAATGGAGGTGGTAGATACTATGATTCGAAGAAAGATTTATATTCTATGCTTACAAGAGACAAAATGCATTCGAGAAAAAGCAAAAGAGATAGAGGATACAGGTTTTAAATTATGGTACTCTGGTAAAGAAAAAGGCTCGAAATGGAGTTGGTATTATCATAAATAAAGATTTACATGATAGTGTAGTAGACATACAATGATATGGTGACTGAATCATGACATTGAAATTAGTGTTAGGAGCAGAGGTTTTGAATATAGTTTGTGCTTACGCACCCCAAGTAGGACTAGAAGATAGTATAAAGACAACTTTTGGAAAGAATTAGATAAGGTGATTCAAAAGATTCTACAAAGGAGTTGATTTGTTTAGGAGGAGACTTAAATGGACATGTCGGTAAAGAGGCATTAGGATATAAAGGGATTATTGGAAACTTTGGTTTTGGGGATATAAATGAGGAAGGTAGGGAGATTTTAAATTTTGCTATGGCATTTGATCTCTTTATAGTCAATACAATCTTCAAAAAAACGAGATGAACATTTAATTACTTATAAGAGTGGCTTATCACAAACACAAATTAATTACTTTATTTATAGAAAGAAAGATAGACCATGTTGTAAAGATTGCATGGTAATTCCAGGAGAAAGCATAACCACCCAACGACTTTTAGTTATGGATTTACAAATAAAAAAATGGACAAAGAAGAAAAGTGTACATCGAGCTATTCGAACTAAATGGTGGAACCTCAAAAGCGAGAAAGAAGATACATTTAAACAGAAAGTCCTTCAAGGAGATGTTTGAAATTAGGTTGGTACACCCTGTGATATGTAGAACAATATGACTATACATATTAGGAAAGTGGCGAAAGATGTGTTAGGTGTATCTAAGAGAGGTGTACCGGCACAAAAAGAATCTTGGTGGTGGAGTGAAGTAGTGCAAAATAAAATGAACACAAAGAGGGCATGTTACAAATTACATTACTACTACAACTACAATTAAGCCTTTTCCCATACTAGACGGGGTCGGCTATACATGGATTCTTTGTTATGTTACAAATTACATTATACTAAAAAAACTAGTAAAACTTTAGAGGCTTATAAAAAAGCAAAGAAGGAAGAAAAAAGGTCGTGAGTGAAGCAAAAGCTAAAATTTGGAGGATTTATATAAAAAACTCGACTCAAAAGAGGGTAAAAGATATTTTTAGGATAGCTAGGGCTAGAGATAAGAAAACTAAAGATCTTAATTATGTTAGATACATCAAAGACGAGGATGAAAAAATTCTACTTGCAAATGATGATATAAGAAATAGATGGAAAAACTATTTTTATAAGCTTTTTAATGAAAATAAAGATGTTAATATTAGCTAAGGAGAGTTAGCCAAATCAGAAAAGTATATAAACCACAATTTCTACCGACGTATTCAAAAGAATGAAGTCAAAGAGACTACATATGAAGGGTGGTAAATCGGTAGGAGCATATAATATTCCTAAAAAAGTTTGGAAAATACCAGGACAAATAGGAATCACTTGGCACACAAGACTATTTAATGAAATATAGAAAAACCAAAAGATGCCCGAGGAATGGAGAGCAAGTATACTTATACCCATATATAAAAACAAGGGAGATATTCAAAATTGTGTGAATTATTGAGGTATCAAGTTAATGAGCCATGCGATGAAATTATGGGAAAGAATTATCGAACGTAAGTTAAGACAAGTATCAAGTACAACAGAGAACCAATTTTGATTCATGCCCAGATCTACTGTTGAAGCGATTCACCTTTTGAGACGTCTTATGAAACATTTTAGAGTAAAAAAGAAAGACTTTCACATGATATTTATTGATCTAGAAAAAGCTTATGATAGGGTACCGAGGGAGGTTCTTTGGAGAACTTTAGAAAAAAGAGGTATCCCATTAACATACATTAACCTTATAAGAGACATATATGATGGTGCAAAAACATGTGTGAGGACTCATGAAGGAATGACAGACTTCTTTGAAGTTAATATTGGGTTACATCAAGGATCAACTTTAAGTCCATACTTATTTATAATAGTGATTGATGAGTTAACAAAACATATTCAAGATGAAGTACCTTGGTGTATGTTATTTGCATATGACATTGTATTAGTGGAGGAGTCTAAGGAAAAAGTTAATAGAAAATTATAACTATGGAGAGAAACACTAGAAAGCAAAGGCCTCCGACTTAGTAGAACAAAGACAGAATATATGGAATGTAAGTTTGATCATTTGGTTACTTCAGAGGACATAGAAATTAAAATTGGCACACATTACATCCTCCAAAAGGAAAGTTTTAAATACCTAGGGTCAATTTTTCAGAGTGATGAAAGAATTTATGGAGATGTTACGCATAGAATTAATGATGGTTGGTTAAAATGGAGAGGAGCATTAGGTATTCTTTGTGATAAGAAGATACAATTAAAGTTAAAAGGTAAATATTATAGAGCAGCAATTAGGCCTGCCATGTTTTATGGTTCTGAGTGTTGGGCAGTTAATCATCAACATGTACAAAAGATGTCTGTGACAGAAATGAAGATGTTGAGATGGATGAGTGGTCATACAAGAAAAGATCGTATACATAATGAGGTTATTAGAAACAAATTAGGAGTGGCACCAATAGAGGATAAAATGAGAGAACATCGTTTAAGATGGTTTGGACATATAGAAAGAAGATCAAAAGAAGAACTTGTAACAAGGTATGAAAAACTAAATTTGGAAAGTATTAAAAGAGCTAGAGGACGACCACAAAAGTGTTGGAAAGAAACAATAAAGAATGATCTAGCTTATTGTGAGTTAATTGCTAATATGGCACATGATAGGAATATGTGGAAACAAAGAATCCATGTAGCCGACCCTGTCTAGTATGAGAAAAGGCTTAGTTGTTGTTGTTGTCAGTTCCTGAAAAACACATAAGTAGAGTTAAATGTTACAAGACAATTCAAGTCTTTAGTCAAGGCATGGACTAAGAACAGACTAACTGAAATGTTGAACACGTAAAACATTTTTAAGAATCCCAAAATATGTAGCTATACTCCCTTTTCCCGCTATGGGAATGTTGGATTATCAGCCAATTTGATGTCAATCCCCTTCTGAATTGACTGATAATCATCGAAAAATTCTCTCATGCCAACATGTGATCAGTCACCCCCGAATCAACTATCTATATCCTAGAATTATATGAGAGAACATTACCCAATGCTATGAAAGAGAAGGGATAGGCCATGGTAACTTGAGAATCGATAATACAAGAAGTTGATGCAGTTTATGATTCATTTATTCTGATTTTAAGATCTTCAATTTCCTTCTTCATCTCAGCCAATGAATTCAACCCCATTTCCATATTTTGTTTCTCACTTTGATCACTCAAATAAGCCCTATTTGGTCTGTTTTGAAAATAGTTAGGTCTGCTCACGAATTCCCAATACGTCTCTTTTGTCTATCTCGTTTTGCCATAGTGAGAACAAGTTAGCTTGTCTTTTTCATCTGATTTGTCTCTGCCTCTACCACCATGTCCACCTCTATTGCGAGTATTTAATGAATTTGTTGCATTCCTGCCCATAAATGCAATAGTTTCTTAGCTGATTTTTTCTTCTTTGTCTAAGTGTTTTTTGTCCTTCTCTCGTAGGAGTAGAGTATATTGCACTTAGAGATGAAAGTTTCTTTCTGCTGAGGATATTATTTTTAGTTGTCTCATACTCTAAAGAGATACCCCACAAAAGATCAAACACTTTCAGTTCTTCAAATTCATCATTTTGTTCCTTCGTACAATTTAACATTTTGTTTTAAATAAAATTACAGTTTCTCCCATAAGCGACGAAGTTTAACATAATACTCACTCACAAACCTTACTCCTTGTCTATATTTTTTAATTTTATCAATAATATCGTACTTCTTGGCAACATTCTTTTTTTTTAGCATATGCATCTTAAGCACTCAGCCAAATGTCTTTTGCCTACTCTAGGAACATAAAAGTATTGTCAATAGATGGTGTCATGGATTGAATAAGCCATGCACTTACGAGAGCATTTTCTCTATGCCATCTTGAGTATAAAGAATTAGAAATATCGGGCATGAGAATATCTCTAGTTATGTAATCCCATCGCCCCTTGTCATCACACCTAGTTCGATAAATCTAGCCCATTGAAGGTAATTTTTGTCATCCAACTTTAGATTAGTGATTTGAGAGCCTTTTCCTTTGTTAAAACAACATTCTCACCATAGTATCTACCATTTTTCCTCTTTCAATTACGACGATTTCTCTCTATTTCTAGTGAAATATAAATTTTCTTCCTTTCCTTAAATTCCTTTTTGCTTTGCCGAAAAAGCTTTTTTAGAATCAAACCTTTTTAAAATATAACTGACCTAATTCAACTTTCTTTGTACTGCGATAAATCCATGTTGCTCTAATCACCTCTTCTTCCTCAAATCCACCGTAGGAATCCTTTAATCTCACTGATTAGGCTCTGATACCATGTTGAGAAATAACTCACATAAGATCAATGACAAATTAAGAAGAAACATCGATGGGAAGCAAGAAGGGAGTTGGCATCTCCATGAGTTGTTGCACCCTCTCTCTCTTATTTCTCTCTTAGCATTACACTATTACACTTACGGCATTACTTATACAGGTTTTTAACTTAAAAGATAAAATACCCCTGATTAGTAAAACTAATGATACTTAGATCCCAATGGATTAGATTCTAATCCAATGAGATCCGTAATACCCAATTACAAAAGATAAATGCAGAAACACAATTACAGAAATATGTAATCTTCAACAATATTAACTTGAAAGAAGTTTGTCACTCCTTCGTGAGACCTCACACATGTTTCTTATAAGTATTATATATGTCAATGGGATACCTATCTTTTTAAGGTTCTCCAAAAAAACATTTCTATAAGATATATAAAATGTAAAAAACAAGAGGGACAAGATTTGCAAATTAACCAGTCTGAAGAGATACTATATTCAGGTACAGTGGTATTATTTTGACTCGCACAGTTTTAAGCAGGTGATGAGGCTTATATCTGCAATAGCATAAGAGCATGGTTACGAAAGGCCAATTTCCCCTCGGGCATAGTAACCAGAACTAGGTCTAGTGTCCACCATCGCGTGGAACCGCTACCACACACCCCTTCCCTTTTCTCCCCTCTCACTCTCTTAACACGTGATATCTTAGCTTTTGCTAGTTTTGAGGGTTTGGATGGTGTTTTCGTTTAAGACAGGCATGCTTTCATTCGTTTTCCATTTTCAGTTATAATTTTTATTGATTTCATGTGCTTGGTCGTGACTCATTCATCTTTAACAGCCTTCTCCTGGAGACTTGGCTACAATTGGCTATTGCCTTGGCAAGCTATTGTCGTATGATTACAGATAAACCAAGCAAAGATATTCACATAATAAAAATTTCTTCCAGCAAAGGATATAACAGGCAGAACTAATTTCACGGTAGGAAGTTGCCAAACCATTTTACCCACCCAATGCCGTGGAAAAGAGATCAATGGACTAGAAGCTACAAGTAGTTTCACAAGCCATCCACAACAACCATCTACCATGTTGTATTCAATTAGCATAAGACAACAGAGAATATGGTGAAGCATCTTGATCTACAAGCCATTACCAAGATCCTTGAGCTGAGATTGACTTAAAATGACAGCAGGTACATATGCCTCGAGTGGCTCAAGCTTTTTCCTGTTGTTAAGCAGAAGCACAACAACCAAGGGTCATATTCAGATCTAATAATATAGGACTTTCAAACTATGGCCATATACTCAACCTTTTGGTGTCAAGAAATGCAATAGTACGAAGTAGAAAAACACAAAGCTTCCGTAGTGCAGCAAAATGTGGAAAGGAATTTTATTACTAATAACACATTCATAATCTCTTGTAAACATAATAGTCTCGGATACATCCATAAGCACACCTTAATATTCTTGGAATGCCCCACCCTGTCGTCCTTTCTCATATAGAAAAGACTCAAGATTGTGCAAGCATAATGAGGGCAAACCAAAACAAATATATTATGGAGATGAAATGCCCCCTAAATAGACCTAGTACTTGACAAAAGCTTATACTCTAGAATAATCAGCATTAACAAAAGAATAGATGTGAATAAAGCACATGAAGAATTGGAAATTAGGGTTTCAGCCTCTCTTTGGTAGTCGGCTGTACCTCTCTCCCTCTTTTTCCTTATTAATGAGGTTGACTGACCATTAGGTTTTATAATACAGAAAACATCAGAAAAGACTAAATTACCCCTAATAAGTGACTCCTAATTTAAAGTACCTTTAAAAACAAATTCAAAGAAAACAGGGCTAACTCAATAATAGCCCATAAAGACTAATACAAACTCGATTCTAATACTCCCCCTCAAGTTGGGACGAAGATATTTTGGATTCCTAACTTGCTAAGTAGCTTTTCAAGTCTTCCTTTCCTTAAGGTTTTGGCATATATCATCGCAATGATACCAAACTTTAGTGCATCTCTTATGAAGTGACAATCTATTTCGTTATCTCATGATATAGGGATTTATAGCTATTTGAATGACAACTTGATTGTCACTATAGAATAAGATCGACTCTTTAGTGTGGGTATCAAGTTCTTATACTAGGGATTTTAGCCAAATTGCCTTACACACTAAGTGTTGCAACTCTATACTCTGCTTCGGTTGACGACCTTGCCATTACATTCTGCTTTTTACTTTTCAAGAGACTATGTTGGCCCCAACCATCATTAAGTACCCTGAGGTAGACCACCTATCATCAACAGAGCCTGCCCAATTTGCATTTGTAAAAACCTCCGCATTGAGATATCATGAGGTGTATATAATAAGCCATTTCCTTGAGTGGGCTTCAAGTATCTTAATATTTGTCTCATGAGTTCTGGTAAGGTTGTGCATAAACCGACTTACCATACTTACACAACATACGAAATATTTAGGCGTGTAATCATCAAATATATAAGTCGTCCCACTAACCTTTGATATTCTTCAAGCTCCCGCAACGATTCATCAGTACTAGTACTTAATGTGAGTGTCCTTTAGTCGATCCAAAGTGTATTTCCTTTGAGATAGAAATATAACTCTGGAGTTTCTCAATACTTCAATTCCCAAGAAATAATGGAAGGCTCTAAGATCCTTCATATCAAACAAATTTAACACCTAGTCCTTTAGTTCCTTGATTACATTATCATTATCTCCAATGATAATGATATCATCTCCATAAACTACTAGGACACAAATATCATTACCCTTCCTTACAAACATAGTATGATCACTTACACTGCTTATAAACCCAAGATTAGTAACACCATCACCGAATCGTTCAAATCATGCTCTAAGTGATTATTTTAGTCTATATATAGCCTTCTTGAGTTTGCATATACTTTCATATTTGTATATCTATAACACGAGCCAGGCGGTAAATCCATGTAAATTTCTTCTTTTAGGTACCCTTGGGAGAAATGCATTTTTAACATCCAATTATCAATGTTTTCATCCTTTATTAATATAATAGTCATTTTTGCCACCGGTGCAAAAGTCTCGGTATAGTCTAAATTAGTGTTATCTGTATCGTACTCTATCGTATATTATATCGTGGGACTCCATGATATATCGTGTTTTATCGTGTGATATAATAACCCCATGTTATCAATAGCGCGCTAGCAGAAAATAAAATGTTATAGCGCTTATAGTATAATGATAGACCCACCAGGGCCGCTAGTGGTGTTAGCGTACATGTCATTTGGGTCGGGTTGATCCAGTGGACCCGACGAACCCGACCCAAATGTAATAAAACCTAGCGTCTCTCTCCCACCTCTCGTCTCTTGCGTTTGCTCTCTTTACCACCACCAGTGTAAACAACCTCCCCTTCGCCAACGACGATAACTGTCACCACCTTCCGTCGCCTTCCTCTGCCATAGGTAAGCTCTCTCTCCCTTTCTCTCTTCTCTTTCTCCGCCTTCTCCTTTCACCGCATTCTCTCTCATGAATTCTCTCTCTTCTCTCTCTCCTTTTACAGATTATCCATTGAAGTCCATTATTTGTTGCCTACCTTCATGTGGGCACCATTTAAGTGTCTTTAATGAATCAAATATGTTCTCTCTCTTTCTCCGCCTTCTTCCACCGCAAGTAAGCTCTCTCCCTTTCTCTCTTCTCTCTCTCTCTCTCTGCCTTCTGCCGCCTTCTCTCTCGTGGATTCTCTCTCTTTCTCAGCCTTCCTCTGCAACAAATAAGCTCTCTCTTTCTCTCTTCTCTCTCTCTCCCTTTCTCTCTTTTTCAGCCTTTTGACGCCTTCTCTCTCTCATGGATTCAACGTGATCCGAAATTCTTTCCTCTATCAACAGATATTGATCAACTATGTCGTGAAGCATGGCAAATTTTGCCTGCGGTGATTACTTGGATCTTAGGTTCGTATATTTTTTTTTGTTCTAAGTGCTTGAAGTCATGTATCCTAGATAGTTTACTGCTACAAATATCCTAGATGTCCTGAAAGATGTGAATCTATGTTTTATCCTTGTATGTGATTTTGAGTTGTTTCTGTAGCATCATGTACCTCTTGTTACCTTACGTGGATGCTTCGGCAATCTTCAATGAATCTTTATCGGTAACTTTGTTCTAGTTTTAAACTTGTTAGACTTCAACCACTAAATGATTTCCTTTTACAGTGGACAATTTGAAGCGATGTTATCATTGATGGGCAGCTTCTCTTAAGGCCAAAACGGTAGGTTGCATATGGACAAGATTATTACAAATTACATAGTCACACATCCATATATCCCTTGCCTGCCTGCCTGCACACTTTCATGCACATGTATGCATGTTTATAAGTATGTATATATATGTATTTTGTTGTGAATCTAGATGATTAGATGTGGGGCTTTCTGCTACTGTTGCAGCATTCTCATATCATGTGTTTTAAGCTCATGTTTGGTCAATTAGCAATGCTTTGTGTATGAAGAAACCAGTCTTCTCTTTGTTTTGCATTAAATTCAACCTAGGTTATGGCCACTTATCATATTGTATGGTATATTTTATGTCACAAGTTGATGTCAGTGTTTCTTTTTATGCCTTAAAATTGTCAAGTTTCAGGGATTTTAACTGCATCTTAAACCCTATCATTATCTTCCTTTGCTCGTAAAATCACAGTCAAAGATTTGGATTCAAACAAAATTGATATGCGACCACATATAGTTGACGTATTTTCACCTGTCTTCCGGCTGCATTGATTGATATGCAAGAAGCTCAGAAAACTCGTAGAAGTCTAAAGCTTACTTGAGGAAAGCAGAAGGCTGAACTCTCAAGCGTTCATATGCTTCTACTTATTTTCTCACCAAATCTAAACTATTAAATCATGTTCACTGTTCGGTGTGGACAATTCTGGAACAAAACGAGTAATGTGCATGAAATTTATACTTTGAGCAAATAAGTAATTATATATTCACCGTACTTGAGCGACACTATATGACCATATTCACCGTACTTCAGCAAATAAGTAATTATATATTTGTTTTTTAACTCTTTTACTTAATACTTAGAATAACTTTTATACATTTATGTTTTTGTTTTCTAATTTAAGGTTAACAATTCAATATACACGTGTCACATGAATTTATTGATTGTTTCCTTAGGAATTTGTTTATTTAGTTTGATTCATATATATGAAAGAAGTGGTTGTGTTTCTTGATATTTCTTAGAAATTAGAGAATCTATTATATATATATATATATAATTCTTTAATTGTATTGCTAAATCCGTTATATCCCAGCTATAGGAATATCAGGGCCGACTGCTAACAATCCATTAATCGCTATTGATAACATATTAAAGTTTGTATCACACGATAAAGAGAAAATCCCTCACAGAAAAGAAACCTTAGCTTCAACCTCCTACAAGGTGACTTCCAACTAGGGTGAGGCATGTTCAATAGTTTTCAAGGGTCTCAAATGCCACTATCATTTTGTTAGTAGCAACACCAACATTTCGGTCGTTGTGGTACAGTTTTTTTTCATTTTTTCTCTTTGTATTTAGTGTTTTCTTGTGTTATTTGTTTTTTTCTTTTTTTGAATGACAATATATGAACTTATGAAGTGCGTGTTAATATCCTTTCGTTGTATTTATGAAGTGGGAGACACTCTATTTAAGTGTTTTTGTGGTTTATGAAGTGAAGATTGGGGATTTATGAAGTGCTTTTATTTTCAAGTTTATTAAGATTGAAGTGTTAAATTAAGATGGTTGGAAGGGATGTTAGGGACTCTCAATCACGGTCTGATGATCTGGTATAGCAATGGGATACATCAGTTGATGGAAACAAATTAAAAATAAGATATATTTTTTGTGAGAAGATGATTAATGGTAAAATTTCTTGTTTGAAACATCACCTAACACATACTAAGAAAGAAGTTGCTCTTTGCGGGAGAAAAGTTAAGAAAGTACGAGAAGCCATCGCCGAACAGAAACCCATATTTTTGTAGGTTTATGTAGTTTTTTCAGATCACCTCAAGCCATCTTCCGGTGGTTCTCCCCCTCCTTGGTGTTCAAGGCTTCCAAAATAGTGTTCTACGATATCCGTGCAAACCTCCTAACTCCGATTGTGGTATATTTTGAGTATTTTTAAAAAAAAAAATTATATTTGTTGTTTTTTTGTGCTATTTGCGTTTTTCTTTTTTTAAATGACAAAACATAAAGTTATTAAGTATATGGATATGATTTTTATTGCATTCATGAAGTGGGAGACACTATTTGAGTGTTATATGAAGATTGGGGATTTATGAAGTTCTTTTATTTTCAGGTTTTTTATTAAATTGAAGTGTTCAATTGAGGCAGGAATGGGTGTTAGAGGCTCCCAATCTCGATCTAATGATCTGGCATGACAGTGGGGTACAACAATTGAGGGTTTCAAATTAAAGATTAGATGTTTGTTTTATGAGAATGTAGTTAGTGGTAGAATTTCATGATTAAAACACCACCTAGTAGGGAATAGGAAAAAAGTTAATCCTAACACTGATAGAGTTAGAAGTTAGCCAGAAGGCATTAAATGGTAATGTCTTCAGATGATTGAGAGTATACAAGAGAGGAGACAAAAAAGGATGATTTAAGAACTAAGTACTCAATAGCGCGCTATAGCGCCAGCTATAGCGCGCTATTGCGTTATAGCGGATGGAAAATCGCTATAGCGGGTGTCCCTCTAAGGCGCTAACAGCGCTATAGCAGCCCGCTATAGTTGTGTTAATGAACAGACTCCTTGAGTCGGATAGATCCAATTCATTGGATCAACCCGAACCCATTATATACATAAAACCTAACCTTATCTCCTCTCGCAGATCTCACGTCGTGCCTCTGCACGTCTGCTTCGTGACTCTGTGTCTTCTCACGCGTCTGCTTCGTGCCTCTACGCGTCTGCTTCATGCCTCTGTGTCTTCTCACGTGTGTGCTTCGTGCCTCAGCGTCTTCTCACGCGTCTGCTTCGTGCCTCTCCCTCGTTCCTCTTGCAGGCTTGCAACAACTCTCTATGATTCGGGGTGGGTCGAAGCACTCAGATTCTGTGTCTGAGCTTTTTCTATTTTTCACATCTATCCCTCTCATTCCTCTTGCTCCAGGTATGTATAGAGACGACCATTTTCTGGTATTAGCTTTTGACTCTTCCGCAGAGATGATTAATGGCAGTAAAGGCTTCAACCTAGATACAACAATCTTGGAAATGCATTTACATATTGTACTGCATAATGAGATCGGCCTGAAGTGGACAAGCCTTTCTGGTTTCTTTACCTTCGACAACAGCACAAGCAACGTTTCGTTTAAAGAATAGTCTCTGCTCTATGCATTGAAGTACGCACAGTGGTTCGGTGTTGTTCATGGCCGTATGAGTCTCTTGAAGAGATCGGGTTTCATATGTCGCAAGCATTCATGTTGCTCGCTTGAATTTGGGGCCACCTGCACCTCTGTCGCTCTAAATAAGAAGATTGTTTCCCATAAGTGTATCCACTCATGCACACACGTGTACATTGAATAAAGACAGCCGGCCAAGCATAGAGTGTTAACCACATCCATCCAAGATTCTCCCACCAACGTTTGATCATCTAAGATTCTAAAATGTGAAAGATATTTTTTATTTCACATTCAATATATAATCATATAGCTTTTTCGCTTTAATATAAGAGTGTGTTACCTTTTTAACTTTTAGAAAATATCATGCCATGGGATGCGAAAGTTCGTGCTTGTGCACTTGCTGGTTCACTTGGTTTAAGATGAGTCATTTTTACTGGTTTAGTTATAGGAAATTTTCGCTTCTTTTGATATAAGAGTGTGTTACCTTTTTAATGT
This sequence comes from Brasenia schreberi, assembly GCA_036023115.1. NCBI lineage: Eukaryota > Viridiplantae > Streptophyta > Magnoliopsida > Nymphaeales > Cabombaceae > Brasenia > Brasenia schreberi. The sequence continues at coordinate 9,068,785 of JAYKKT010000073.1, forward strand.
TCTATTCTTGTATAAGGTTCGAAAACTCAAGCTGAGTAGTTATTCTTATTTTCTGTAGTGAGTATGGAATCATCAACAAGTGCAGCTGCTTGTTCTCCAAGTAGAAGTGGCAGTTATAGCACCAACACTAGTAATACAATTGGTAATCGGTTTTCTAGTCCAGCATACAACTACAGACCCCTAACTTCTAAGGATCCAGGATGGAATTGGGGTTTGACAAAATCTAGGATAGATAATACGTCAGTGTTTTGTACATTATGTGGTCATGTTTCTACCAGCGGAATAACAAAATACAAAGACCATTTAATGGAAAGAAGCGAAAATGTGGCAGCTTGCAAGAATGCAACCGAAGAAATAAAGAAAACAATTTATGATTATGTGCACAATACATCTAAGAAGAAGGCCGAAAAGATTTCATTTCCATATCGAGGAGAAGTTTCTAGTATGGAAGGTAACATAGTGACAAGCACCATCAACTTCATCGTCATTTGGCTCACGACCACCGCTTCCGAAGGGACTCATGGATTCATTTGTGCGTTCATCGCCAGACTCACTACGGCAATCTACATTATAAAATCGATATAAGAAAGAAGAAAGAGAACGAGTATGCATATCCATTTGCAGGTGGATGTATCAAAATGGAATCCCTTTTAATGTTGTGAGATCCCCTAGCTTTAAAGCGATGGTAAATGATATACGGCAGTTTGGACCTAGAATGAAGGCTCCATCATACCATGAAGTAAGGAAAACATTCTTCGAGAAGGAAGTAGGAAGAGTAAGAGAGTTTACAAATGGATTTAGAAAGCATTGGGCTACTTATGGATATTCTATTATGTCAGATGGATGGACAGATAGAAAACATAGAACACTAATAAATTTTTTAGTGCATTGTCCTCAAGGTACAGTTTTTCTTAAGTCCATTGATACATCCCATAAAGTAAAGGATGCAAATAAATTATATATATATTATTAAAATAAGTAATCTTAGAGATTGGAGAGAAGAATGTTGTGCAGGTGGTTACAGATACAACAACAACAACAACTAAGCCTTTTCCCATACTAGACGGGGTCGGCTATATGGATTCTTTGTTTCCACAGATCCCTATCGTGTGCCATGTTAGCAGTTAACTCCCAATAAGCTAGATCATTCTTTATTGTTTCTTTCCAACACTTTTGTGGTCGTCCTCTACCTCTTTTAATACTTTCCAAAAGTTTTTCTAACCTTCTTACAGGTTCTTCTTTTGATCTTCTTTCTATATGTCCAAACCATCTTAAACGATGTTCTCTCATTTTATCCTCTATTTGTACCACTCCTAATTTATTTCTAATAACCTCATTATGTATACGGTCTTTTCTTGTATGACCACTCATCCATCTCAACATCTTCATTTCTGTCACAGACATCTTTTGTACATGTTGATGATTAACTGCCCAACACTCAGAACCATAAAACATGGCAGGCCTAATTGCTGCTCTATAATATTTACCTTTTAATTTTAATGGTATCTTCTTATCACAAAGAATACCTAATGCTCCTCTCCATTTTAAATTCTCTGTGTAACATCTACATCAATTCTTCCATCACTTTGAAAAATTGACCCTAGGTATTTAAAACTTTCCTTTTGGGGAATGCAATGTGTGCCAATTTTAATTTTTATGTCCTCTGAAGTAGCCAAATGATCAAACTTACGTTCCATATATTCCGTCTTTGTTCTACTAAGTCGGAGGCCTTTGTTTTCTAATGTTTCTCTCCATAGTTCCAATTTTCTATTAACTTTTTCCTTAGACTCCCCCACTAATACAATGTCATCTGCAAATAACATACACCAAGGTACTTCATCTTGAATATGTTTTGTTAACTAATCCATCACCATTATAAATAAGTATAGACTTAAAGTTGATCTTTGATGTAACCCAATATTAACTTCAAAGAAGTCTGTCGTTCCTTCATGAGTCCTCACACATGTTTTTGCACCATCATACATGTCTCTTATAAGGTTAATATATGTCAATGGAATACCTCTTTTTTCCAAAGTTCTCCAAAGAACCTCCCTCGGTACCCTATCATAAGCTTTTTCTAGATCAATAAATATCATGTGAAGGTCTTTCTTTTTTGCTCTAAAATGTTCCATAAGACGTCTCAAAAGGTGAATCGCTTCAATAGTAGATCTACCTGGCATAAATCCAAATTGGTTCTCTGTTGTACTTGATACTTGTCTTAACCTACGTTCGATAATTCTTTCCCATAATTTCATAGTATGACTCATTAACTTGATACCTCGATAATTCGCACAATTTTGAATGTTTATGGCTGAATTTAATCATTTGTTTTGGACACCATGTGCTGTACACTATATACATTTGATGCTTGAAGATATTGAAGAGACAAAAAGACTAAAAGGCATCTTCAACAGGGCAAAAAAGCTAGTGACATTTATGTATGCTCATAGTCAGATATTGCATATGATGAGATATTTTATAGGAAGAAAAGACATACATAGACCAGCTATGACCCGTTTTGCTACTAGATTATTAACTCTAGACAGCTTGTGGCAGTCAAAAGAAGCTCTAAGATCGATGGTTATTTTTGAACAATGGGAGAAATGTCCTTTATCAGATAGTATTGAAGGAAAACAATCTAAGGCAATAATTTTGCAACTTAAATTTTAGAAATGCATTAGTTTTTCACTTAGAGCAATGGGTCCTTTGGTAGATGTTTTACGTATGGTCGAAAATGATGAGAAACCAGTCATGGGCTACATCTATGAGAAGATGGATCGTGTAAAGGAACAAATAAAGGTGCGTAAATATTTCAATTTTATGTGTTATTTGTTAATCTTTACTTATTAACTTCTTGTTTTATAGGTTAATATAAAAAACAAATAAGAGCAGTATGCTTTTATTTGGGAGATCATAGACAAAAGATGGGGCAGACAAATGCATAAGCCATTACATGCTGCTGCATTGTATTTGAATCCAGGATTGTATTATGATTATGATGGGATAGAATCTAATGTTGAGATTAAAGGTGGTTTGTTACAAGTTATAGCTATACTTGTACGAAGTAAGGAAGAACAACAAGTGAGTCATCAACTTATAAGTTATCGAAGTGCAACAAGTTGTTTTGGACTAGAATTAGCTATAAGTTCGAGGAAAACATGTGCACTTAACTTTTTGTAATAGCTGAATGGTGGATGACCTTTGGTTATAGATGCCCTGAATTGCAAAGTTTTGCTATACGGGTTTTGAGACTTACTTATAGTGGTACCTTTGAAATGGTAAGAAATTAAGAATTATGCTTTTTATTTACATTATAAATAAATGAAAGTTTTTTTTATTAAGTTAACAACTTACCTAAATTCTTTCTCTTATCTTAGATTCATACGAAGAAAATGAATAGATTATTGCATCAAAAGCTTAACGATTTAGATTTTGTGCACTATAACGAAAAGCTCAGAAGAAGGTATGAAGAGAGGAAATCTAATGGAGCAAATTTTAACCCCATCATGTTGCCATCGGTTGAAGATCACGATAAATATCCTACTGATGATGAATTCATTGGTGACGATGATTCTCTTACTTGGCGAAATATCGATATGGCATCCGAAGCGTTAAGAGCAGGTGCTACTGTTGTTTATACAAGGTCGAGGACACGAAAGCGACAAAGAAGGCAAAGCAAAGGGAAGGATAAGATGCCTATGGAAGATGAAAAATTTAATTTTGAAGAAACAGAAGAAGAGAAAATAGAAGAATACGGATCTTTTTCTGTAAATGAGTGAACATGACCTAAGCAATTAAGTGTGATACTGATTGTAAATTTGTAATAGAATTTTGATGGATGTTATGTACTTTTGAATTAGCATATTGGCATTTGTGTATGTCTTTGTTCCTATTGAACATGTATGAGAATCTCATGTTATTTGATGGCACATTTGTTATCTTTTGTTGTAGGCGGTCAACGAGCGGCATTACGGGCAAAGCAAGCATATAGCAACCCTCTAAGTATCACCCTTATTGACATATAAGGGTGATCAACTAAGAGGTTGCTATGGATGGTGCTGCTTGTAATGCCACTCATTAGCATGGAACAGTGCATTCCATAATCCATATGCTATCCATCAAATTCAGGAACCTATGGGTTTGATATGTCTGTCTGGTGCTATCTATTGCCTTAATCACTCATTATTTGAACTGGAATAGTTTTCTTGTTCTTTGAACTGGAATTTACCATAGGTCTCTCTTTCTCAGGTGACTCTCTCTTCCTCAACAAAGATATTACTCGAGCAGATAATGACCAGGTATACTCTCTTCTCTTCAATTCGTTCTTTGTTCATGGTTGTCCTATTACTCAAATTTTTAATACATATGGCATATAATTTTGTAGTTTAACATTTGTTGGATTCTTCTACTTGTGCAAGTATCATGTGTTCTTGAGACTGTTGGTAGGTGTTAGTGCTACCGTGCTTGATTAGTTGTTGCAGTTGATGAGTTATTATCTATTCATGGCAATAATCTTCTTAAGATCTTGATATTTTTTAGAAATTAGAGAACCCATTATATATATATATATATATATATATATATATATATATATATAATTTTTTAATCATAACTAAAAGTGTACTGCCAAATTCGCTATATCCCCGCTACCGCTATATCAGGGTTGACCGCTAACAACCCGCTAACCGTTATTGATAACATAGTTTAAGAAAGTTTAAAGAAGATGATGATGATGATGCTATTGAATTCACTAATAGTATTCCTTTGTATGCTAGAACAGAGATTGATAGTAGTAGTTTTTTATCACCAAATAAGAGAAAGAGAGTTGTTGAAGATTTTGCAAGTGGAAGCAATGTTGTCTGACGTTTATCGTATCGCGTATCGTTGGGCTCCACGATACAGACGTATCGTATCGTGTCGCCCGTACCGTTAAAAAAAAAGAAAAAAATCTAGAAAAATCTCGTAATTGCTTTAAATTCATATAATGCAAAGTTTAGTACAGATTGAGCATTCAACATTAAACAATTGCATCCAAATTTACATATTTTGAATAAAAAAAATGAAATACATTTACATTTTACAAATTGTAATCAGGATCATCAACTAAATAATCTTCATCTTCTCCTTACTAAAGATCCTCATCATCATCATCATCACCAACACCTTCTGCTTGGAAATCAAATTCTTCATCTCCTTGATATTGTTGTTGCGCTTCTTCTAAATTAATCAATACAATGTCTTCTTCAGTTAGGAGGGCATTTTCTTCATTGTCTTCTATAACTCAATCTTCTAATATATCAAAATTATCCAAACTTATTGGATCAAATTGGCTTTCTTGTATATTTATTTTTTTTAATTGCCTACAACAAACAAAGATAAATAATTAGTAAATAATATTAACAATTGAAGTTAAACAATTTATTGAATTGAACATTTAAGTAATAGTAATACAACATTACCTTTCACGAAGGGGCATGTTACAACGAATAAAAACTAAATCATTTAATCTTTTATGTTCCAACCTGTTGCGCTTCTTTGTATGGATGTGTTCAAAAATACTCCAATTTCTTTCACAACTTGTTGCACTAAAGGTTTGGCTCAAGACTCTTACTGCAAAATCTCTAAGGTTCGGGCAATCAGTTCTAAACCTGTTCCACCAAACATCTGTAGAAAAAGACAAACATTAGAGACATAATCCACAGTAATATAATATACAACTTAAATATGAAAATAAATAATTTACCTAGATGCATCGTAGTGCATTTGCGAATTGCTACAGGCAAACCCATCAAGTGAAGAGCATTATCATAAATCTCCATCTCTCGATATATAGCATATGTTATGCTCTCATCGAGGACTAATCTATCAATACAATCAATGATTCCTCGATTAACCTCGCCGTCACTTTTGAAGGTTGCTGAGTATCTGAATGATGAGTTTAGATAATAGGCTAATGCAATTGTTTATTTCATGTATTATCAATTATTTTCCACACGGGCACATAATCTCTCTTTTTTCCATTAAAATTATTTCTGGTGCTTCTTTTGCCCTATCCATGGCTTCAAAAAGGTAGCCCATAGATGGTTTCTTCTCGCTGTCAGCCAATCTCAAAACTTTCACTAAAGGACAGGTAATTCTCAATAATCTAATACATGCATTCCAAAATGTACTTCTAAAACTGTCTCTACAATCTCATTCAACTTTCTATTTCTTCTCTTCTGAGGCAACACTACAAATTATTGTCACTCATCTGAAGAGAACATTCTCTTCAATGTTTGCTTCTATCTCACAATACTCTGTACAGATAAGAAGTTTGTTGCAAACCGAGTTGTAGATATTCGAAGAAACTTTGCACCTTCTATATATCTCCTCATCATACACAAAACAAATGCATGGTTGTAAATGAATTTTGTAATATATTGGCAACACTCAGTTGCTGACTTTATTTCATCCATCTCACCAATGTCCTCAAGGATGAGATCTAAAGAATGAGTTGCACATGGTGTCCAGTAGAAAGTCTCATAAATATCAGCTAACTCCTTCCCAGTTGCTTTGTAGTTAGCTGTATTATCTATAATCAATTGGACTATATTTCCGAGCCCAACCTCTTGTAGACCTTATCAAATTCCTCTCGTAGAATATCTGTAGTATGCCTCTCCTCAGACATATCTAAAGATATCAAAAACATAAGTCCTTTAGGACAGTATAAAAGAAAATTTAGTAAGGTCCTTCCTCGCTTATCTGTCCATCCATCTGCCATGATAGTGCAACATACCTCCTTCCATGACTCTCTCAATGTCGAACAGTATTCTTTCACTTCAATGATGGTCTTATCTAAGATCTTTCCTCTCAACTTCTGATAGGAGGGCATCTTGTATACTGGACCGATGTTAGCAATTGCATCTGTCATTGCTTGAAAATGAAAATTGTTTGCTGCATTTAATGGAATGCATGCATCATAAAACCATCTGCCTACTGCAAGGTTTGCCTGATCATGCAACTGTTCTGAAGCCATAGCAGCACGAATTCCACGTTGAGCACCAGGTGTAGTAGGAGGAGCTAGAAGAAACTCTTCCTCTACTCCTTCCTAAACTTCCTCTTCTACCACCTCTAAAGTCTTGAGCAACCTTCTTTCTCCTGTTAGGTACTCGTGAACTGCTACTACCAATCTCTGTTCTAGCATCTAAAGGCAAACTATCAGTGAATCCAAATCCAGTAGCATCATCTTCTTCAAACATCTCCAAATCATCCTTTTGTTGTCTCATTTCCTGTATACTCTCAATCGTCTAGAGATATTGCCATTTAATACCTTATAGCAAACTTCTAACTCTGCCGATGCATGGAACAACTTCTTTCCTAGTCCCTACTAGGTGGTATTTTAACCGTGAAATTCCACCACTAACCACCCACTCATAAAATAAACATCTTATCTTTCATCTGGAACCCTCAACTGATGTACCCCACTGCCATACCAGATCATCAGACTTAGAATGGGTGTCTCCCACTTCATGAATGCAATAAAAATCATATCCACATACTTAATAACTTCATATTTTGTCATTCAAAAAAAGAAAAATTTTAAAAAAACAACAAATAAAAAGGAAAAAATAAAGAAAAACACTAAAAATATACCTAAATCCGAGATAGGAGGCTTGCATGGACACCGTAGAGCACGGTTTTAGAGCCTTGAACACTAAGGAGGCGAAGAACGTCAAATAGGAGGCTTGGAGAACTCGAAGAGAGAGAGGAAACCCGCGAAAATCACGGGTTTCAATTCGGCCAGGGACCCTTTATAAGGGTCCCTAGGCGACGGTATGCACCGTATTGTGCGATACGACCTGTATCGCATGATACGGTACGATACTTACCTATTTATGATACACCATGGTGTATCGTATCATAGCCCACGATACGATACGTATCGTACCGTATCGTACGATATCGTGCAATACAAATAACAATGAGTGGAAGTGGTAGAAGAAGGTTAGAAAGGAGTAGAGAAAGAGTTGCTTCTAGCATACATTCATTTTTTTCCCCTAACAGTATACCTAGTGCTCAGCCTGAAATTCGTGTTGCTATGGCTTTAGAGCAATTACATGATCAGGCAGACCTTACAGTGGGCAGATGGTTTTATGATACATGCATTCCATTTAATGCGGCAAACAATTTTCATTTTCGTAATAGCAGATACAATTGTTAATATTGGTCCAAGATACAAGATACCCTCTTATGAGAAGTTGAGATGAAAGATATTATATAAGACCGTCATTAAAGTGCAAGAATATTGTTCGACTTTGAGAGAGTCATGGAAGGAGATAGGATGCACTATCATGGCAAACGGATGGACAGATAGGCGAGGAAGGACCTTGTTAAACTTTCTTTTATACTGTCCTAAAGGACTTATGTTTTTGAGATCTCTAGACATATAAGAGGAGAGGCACACTGTAGAGATCCTAAGGCATAGTTTGATAAGGTGATATGCGAGGTTGGGCTAGAGGATGTAGTCCAATTGATTACAGATAACGCAACTAACTATAAAACAGTTGGAAAGGAGTTAGCAAATACTTATGAGACTTTCTATTGGATACCATGTGTAGCCCATTGTTTAGATCTCATCCTTGAGGATATTGGGGAGATGGATGAGATAAAGGCATCAATTGAGTGTTGCCAAGATATCACCAAATTGCCTTTGTATTATGTATGATGAGGAGATATACAGATGGTGCTGAGCTTTTTCGTACAACTGCAACTCGGTTTGCAACTAATTTCTTATCTTTACAGATTATTGTAGGACAGAAGCAAGTCTTGAAGAGAATGTTCTCCTTAAATGAGTGACAACAATTTGCAAGATAATGTTCTCCTTAAATGAGTGGTAACAATTTGTAGAGTTGACTCAAAATGGAAGAAACAGAAAGTTGAATGAGATTTCAGAGACAGTCTTCAAGAGTACATTTTGGAATGCATGTGTTAGACTGTTGAGGATTACATGTTCTTTACTAAAGGTTTTGAGATTGACTGATAGCGATGAGAAACCATCTATGGGTTATCTTTATGAAGCCATGGCTAGGGCAAAAGAAGCCATTAGAAATAATTTTAATGGAAAAAAAAGAGATTATGTGCTCGTGTGAAAAATTATAGATAATAGATGGAACGAACAATTGCATCAACCTATTCATGCAACAATATATTACCTAAACCTAGCATTCAGGTATCAGCAAGCTTTAAAAGAGACTATGAGGTTAATCGAGGCATCAATGATTGTATAAACACATTAATTTCTAATGAGAGTAGAGGAGATGTTATACATCGAGAGATGGAGATCTATGATAATGCTCTTCACTTAATGGGTTTTCCTGTAACAATTCGCAACTACACTAATATGCGCCCAAATAAATTGTTTATCTTCGTATTTAAGTTTCAAATTTAATGTGAAAAGAGGGTTGTTGAAGAGGTTGGATGTGGTAGAAGAAGAAGGACAGATGAAGATCTTAGATGTGGTAGAAGAGGAAGGGCGGATGAAGATCTTATTTTGGTGTACCATCATTTTTTTCTCCTAGTATTACCTCGATGCTCAACCTTGAATTCGTGTTGCTAGGGTTTCATATCAATTGAATGAGCAAGCAGATCTTACAATAAGTAGATGGTTTTATGATGCATGCATTCTACTTAATGTAGCAAGTTCTTTTCATTTTCAAGCAATGGTAAATGTCATTACTAATATTCGTCTAAAGTATAAGACGTCTTATCAAAAGTTAAGAGAGAAACTATTAGATAAGATCATCCTCAAAGTAAGAGTATTGTTCGACTTTGAGAAAGTCGTGGAAGGAGACGGGATACAGTATCATGACATATGGATGGATAGATAGGCGAGGAAGGACTTTATTAAACTTCCTTATCTATTGTCTTAAAGGAATTATGTTTTTGAGATCACCAAAGGAGTGGCATATTATAGAGGTTTTAAAGTAAGAATCTGATAAGGTGATATTGGAGGTTGGGCTTGAGAATGTAGTCTAATTAATTATAGATAATGCGACTAACTATAACGTAGTTGGAAATGAGTTAGCTGATACTTATAGGACTTTTTATTGGATACCATGTGCAGCCCATTGACTTGATTTCATCCTCGAGGATATTATAAAGATGGATGAGATTAAGACAACAATTAAGTGTTATCAAGATATCATAAAATTTAGTTGTTTTGTATTATGTATGAGAGGAGATAATTAGAGATAATTAGATGGTGCAGAGTTGCTACTCGGTTTGTAACTAATTTTTTATCGGTAAAAGTATTGTTAAACAAAATAAGGCTTTCAAGAGAATGTTTTCCTCAGATGAGTCATAGTAGTTTATAGAGTTATATCAAAATAGAAGGAATAGACAATTAAATGAGATTTTAGAGATAGGATATGCGTCCAGGTAAATTGTTTATCTTAATATTTAAGTTTATTAAATCTTATATTTATTATAGAATAACTTTTATGTTTGTCTTTCTATATTAGATGTTTCGTGGAATAGATTTGGAAGTGATTGCCTAAATCCAGAGTTCCGAGCCAAACTTATACTATAATTGGTTATGAAAGGAATTGGAGTGTCTTTAAACATATCAAAACAAAAAAGTGCAACAGGCTAGAACATAAACTTCTCAATAACCTAGTTTTTGTCCGTTGTAACATTCAGTTCTAACAAAAGTAATAAAAGACTAGTTACTAATTAAGTATTCAATTCAATGTTCTATTTTATTTAATTGTTAATATTATTTACTTATCTTTCTTGTAGAAAATTAAAAAAGTTAAATAGGGAGATCCAATTTGATACATAAGTACGAACAATTTTGATAAATTAGAGGAGTCGATTATGGAATATAGTGAAGCAAATACACTCCTAAATGAAGAAGACATTCAATTGATTAATTTAGAAGGAGCACAACAACACCAAGAGATGATGATTTTGATTTTGAAGCAAAGGAGATGATGATTTTGATTTTGAAGCAGGTGATGATGATCTTGTAAAGGAGGAGAAGATTAAGATTATTTAGTTGATCCTATTAGATGTAAATGTAATTCTTTTTTCAATTATAAAAGTTGTAATTTTGTTAAGTATGTACTGCTTAAATACTTTATGCATTGAAAATTGAAGGATGATTGATGAATATGTACTCAACTTATGCATTATATAAATTGTTTTCAATTATCGTTATTTTTCCTAAAAAAAATATTTTTTCAATTTTTAGTATTAAAAAATGATACAGATATTAGAAAATGTAATTTTATATTTATTTTATAATTTTCTTTTTATTTAAATCATGTAAGGTAGGACTGGGCCACTTAGGCCATTTGGGTCCTAACCTAAGGCATGGCCCATTGGGCCACTGGTGCCTAACCGTCAGGGCTACAAGGGCCAAGCCCCTAGTTGTTAGGAACCCAACGGTCACCAAGCCCCACTAGCTAGAAATTCTAGCCATTGGGGTTGGCTATGACCAACCCTCACTTCCTCCTGTTCTCTTCTATAAATACCTCACTCATGTATATATTTTCTTAAGCCTTTTGTTGCTAAATAATATCAATTTCCTTTTATGTCTAAATAATATTGATTTTCATTATATTGTGTCTTTGTTGCATATGTTTTATTATAGCCTTTTCTAGGGCTTTGAGATTGACATTTTGAGGTGATATTCACCGATCTTCTGTTATTACATTGACGCATCAACTTCATTACATGGTATCAGAGTTATTCACGATCATGGGAACATTGTTCGTTGCATTAGAAAGTGTGCCAACATGGGGAAGTTTGCATCTTGACAATTTATATTTCAAAGTTACGGTAACTTCGAAAAATTTATTTATTTTGAAAATTGAAAGAAAATAATGAAGTTTCAAGTAAGATAAGTTTTTTTTAATATTCTTGATGGTAATCATTTGTCTTCATTTTATCATAAAATTTTTAAAAATCCATGCATCCCAATTAATTTTCAAAAATCCTTGCATCCCATATATAAGAACAAGGGAGACATTCAAAATTGTGTGAATTATCGAGGTATCAAGTTAATGAGCCATACTATGAAATTGTAGGAAAGAATTATCGAACGTAGGTTAAGACAAGTATCAAGTACAACAGAGAACCAATTTGGATTCATGCCTGACAGATCTACTGTTGAAGCGATTCACCTTTTGAGATGTCTTATGGAACAATTTGGAACAAAAAAGAAAGATCTTCACATGATATTTATTGATCTAAAAAAAGCTTACGATAGGGTAGCAAGGAAGGTTCTTTGGAGAACCTTAGAAAAAAGAGGTATCCCATTGACATACGTTAACCTTATAATAGACATGTACGATGGTGCAAAAACATGTGTGAGGACTCATGAAATAATGACAGACTTCTTTGAAGTTAATATTGGGTTACATCAAGGATCAACCTTAAGTCCATACTTATTTATAATGGTGATTGATGAGTTAACAAAACATATTAAGATGAAGTGCCTTGGTGTATGTTATTTGAGATGACATTGTATTAGTGGAGGAGTGTAAGGAAAAAGTTAATAGAAAATTGGAACTATAGAGAGAAACATTAGAAAGCAACTTAGTAGAACAAAGACAGAATATATGGAATATAAGTTTGATTATTTGGTTACTTCAGAGGACATAGAAATTAAAATTGGCACACATTGCATTCTCCAAAAGGAAAATTTTAAATACCTAGAGTCAATTTTTCAGAGTGATGGAAGAATTGATGGAGATGTTACGCATAGAATTAATGCTGATTGGTTAAAATAGAGAGGAGCATTAGGTATTCTTTGCGATAAGAAGATACCATTAAACTTAAAAGGTAAATATTATAGAGCATCAACTAGGCCTACCATGTTTTATGGTTCTGAGTGTTGGGCAGTTAATCATCAACATGTACAAAAAATGTCTGTGACAGAAATGAACATGTTGAGATGGATGAGTGGTCATACAAGAAAAGACCGTATACATAATGAGGTTATTAGAAACAAATTAGGAGTGGCACCAATAGAGGATAAAATGAGAGAACATCGTTTAAGATGGTTTGGACATATAGAAAGAAGATCAAAAGAAGAACCTGTAAGAAGGTTAGAAAAACTAAATTTGGAAAGTATTAAAAGAGGTAGAGGACGACCACAAAAGTGTTGGAATTAATGTTGTTGTTGTTGTTTTTCAATCAGATTCTGAAATTGTGAATTGAGTTGATCCTAAAAATGGGTGACAATAGAAAAGGAAATTACTTGCCCTACTGGGAGTTCTGGTGGAAGTGTTCCTTCAAGTTAAGGATCAACAACAAAAGTTACAAAACCTTTAATTTCAACACCTCATGATGATGCACCATTGTGGATATATGTACAAAGGAGAGAATCATAAGAAGGTAGTGGAGGTAATAAACATTTTATGTGTAAGTTTTGCACTATGACTTTTACTGGATCATATACCAGAGTGAAGGCACATCTTTTAAAATTATCAAAACATGATATAAGAGCATGTCCGAATGTGGATGAGGATTTACGAAGACAATTAATGAAAAAGCAAGATGAGTATGAAAAAAAGAATGAAAGAAGTGAAAAAAAAACAAATATTCCATTATTTGGTGGATACAAAAAAGATGAAGAAAAGAAAAGAAAGTTAATGCAAAGTGAATTTAAAGGTTTTAGAGGATGAGAATTGAAAAATCATCTAATGTAGTTGGAAGGAAGGAGATGGATAGAAAGGTTGGAAGATTTTTCTTTTCAAGTTCACTTCCTTTTAACGTAGCAAGAAATCCATATTGGAAAGATCTTGTCACTCCATTGGCTAATTATAATTTACATGGTTATGTTCCTCCAAGTTCTAAAAAATTACGAACCATTATTCTTAAAGAAGAAAAAGCTAATATTGAAAGACTTTTAGAACATAAGAAGTTCTCATGAAAAACTAATGGTGTTTCTATTGTTTCTGATGGATGGAGTGATATTCAAAGGCGTTCACTCATTAATTTCATTGCTTATTTAATTAGTGGGCCAATATTTTTGAAGTTTGTTGATGCATCTATAGAAATTTAAATTGCAGGCTACTTGAAAGATTTATTTGTAGAAGTTATTAAGAGTGTTGGACCAGATAATATTGTACAAATAATCACTGATAATGCAGCTAATTGTAAAAGTGCAGGGTTAAGTTTGGAAGGTGATTATCCACACATTTTTTGGACACCTTATATAGCTCATAGTTTAAATTTGACTCTTTCTCATATATGTAAGCCATCAGAAGGTAAAGATAATATTCGTGCATATGAATTGTGTTCATGGATTAAAGATATGGCAGCAGATTGTATAAAGATAAGGAATTTTGTAATGAATCACCATTTAATTTCAGTCATATTCAATAGACATTCTCATTTAAAGTTGTTGAAGGTTGTAGAAACACGTTTTGCTTCTTTAATTGTGATGGTAAAAAGATTTAACACAATTAAGACATCATTGGATCAGTAACCAATTGGTTCAGATGGTTACTGATCCAAGCTAGGATTCATATCATGGTAACAAGGTTGAAGATTAAGCAAGGGTCCAAGCAGTGAAGACTATTATTCTTAATGATTTATGGTGGGATAAGGTATCATATTTTCTTGAATTCACAAAGCCTATTTGGGAGATGTTGAGAAGTTTATAAAGATGAACCAATGCTTTATAAAGTTTATGAAATGTGGGATACCATGATTGAAAAAGTTGAGTCAATAATTTTAAAGCACGAGGGAAAAGAACTTCATGAGACATCATCATTTTATGATCACATTCATTCTACATTAGTTTCAAGATGGGACAAAAGCAACACTCCCTTACATTGTTTAGCACATTCTTTAAATCCAAGATATTATGGGAAGAAATGGTTGCATGGGGCGTAGTCCTCCTAATCAAGATCCTAAAATAGCAAATAATAGGCAAATGTGTTTAGGAAAGATTTATCATGACTCATACTTACTTAGGCAAGTAAATTCTGAATATGGAAAGTTTTCTTGTGCCAGACTTGATTCACTAGAAGCAAGGGATTATCAAGATCCACTAGATTGGTGGGCATGTTATGGATTTGAGATGCCTCTTCTTCAAAAGCTTGCATCAAAATTATTATCTCAACCTGCTAAAGAAATTGGAGTACATATTCTCAAATTCATAATATCAAAAGGAACAATCTATCAAGTAGTCGTGCTGAAGACTTGGTTCATGTCCATTCAAATCTAAGATAGGTTTCACGATCTAATGATGAGTATAGGTAAAAATTATTAATCTTTCAAAATTGTTTTCTCTTCTATTAATCATGATGATTATATTTAATCTTTTCTTGTTATTTATTTAAATATATTGCAATGAAGGAGCATCAAAATATTGGGATGTAAACCCAAAGGAATATCACTTAGATGACAAGATTTGCATACTCTTAATATGGAACTCACTGATCCAATAGTCCCTTCGGTTGATAATATTGTTGATAGTGAAGATCTATAATTTATCAAGTACATGTTCATTTCATTTATCAAACATTAATATTGTTCATAGTTGATAATATTGTTGATATGCAAATCCTGATTTTCTTTTGATTGATTTGTGTATTATGATTAAATTAGTAGTTATTTACTTGTTTTGCTTTAATATAAAGTTGTGTACTTACTATTGTCATCATATACTATGTTAATTGATGTCTCACTTGTTCTAGCTTGAATATATAATATATATAATATTATATACCTTAGCCGTGTCGCCGCACCCAAATTTTTTGAAATTTGCCGTATCCCGCACCTACACCCGCACCCGTGTGACATAGTATAGCGGGACTAATTTCTTTACCCACACCCATTCATGATGTGGGAACCCTCTCTGTAATTGATTCACTACATTCAAGCAAAAATATAGTGGTTATTGCTTACTTATCACTGCATTCGGGCTCTGCAGCGCATCGCTAGGCAGGGACACCCCAAAGCAATGCTCATAATTTTTGTAATCTATAAAAATCCAACGAAGTTTTACGCTGGTTGTCGGAAGCCTAACACAATCCATGATATACCAAGTGTTAACTGCAAATAAATTTCTTCTTCTAGACTTTCATTCAAGAACTTATTTTTCTCATCGAATCATCGAATAGCTATGCATCCTACTGTCTAGTAGTGGAATCAACAGCAAGGCAGGAACATAACCATGTAAAATTAGTGGAGAAAATGTCTCATATAACCAAATCTAATCTGCTGATTATAGACCATAACCACCGTATTTGCAACTCATGTTGTAAAATAACTTATTATATGTATTAGGCAACAATATTATTCAATGAAACATATCTACACCTTACATGTTGTATTGGTGTCCATTTTGGTTTCTTTCCATGACAGAAGAGATGGAATTCAGCCAAGGCAAGGAGGATCATCTATATTATCCACAAGTCCATCGGAAAATGGTAGACCATCAAAATATGTCATTGTTACAGACATTTGGACTATGAAAAGAAATATGGAGAACTGAAAGATCCAAAATATCCTTAAGTCCTATTATGGAAAATCTTGTGCCTTCATGAATGCCAGTTACGAATACATGCTCTCTTGTGTTGAGGATGACATGTGCTTTCCATCTGTGTTCTTTCAATTAGCATTTCCTAATTTAATGAAAATTAAGTGCACAAGCACCAAAGGAGAAAAGAGACATGTAACCACCTCTTCATATACTCCATGTTTGTTCTGCATATTTCCTTTTTCAGAACCTCAAAGGCATTTACTCCAGAGTACAGTACTAAAGAGCAAGCATAATTGAAGCTCTGAAGTGTGGTAGGGAAGAAGGTGTAGCTAAATCAGATACATATATTGTCACAGAAACATAAAAGTTATGTCACGTATTTCCATTGACCAACAAAAAGGTCAAACGATTCCTCCTAGTCATTAATGAGGAAGTAGGTCTCATGCTCAACGTAGATGATTATGTAAAACGCTTGAAACATTCACCATTTTATTTCTTCTAAACCTTTTGTGGGATACCATGTATCTAGATTTAAAAAAACAGAGATTCCATCACTAGTGAACCACCAAACGCTATCATGTTCACGTCAACAACTTTGATCTCAGTTTTGAACTTGATATAAGAATCTTCTAAGACAATGTGCTCCACTTGACAGTTCTATGGAAAGAATTAAGGAGAACCCCTCTTTAATTTCATTAAACATTTCAAAGTCCAGGTCCAACGTATAGTATGGTGTAAGTTTTGCCCAATATTTCGGGTGATAATTCTGCATGTACAGTTAATATTTATGATCTACCAAACATCACAGAATTGACAATGAACTAAGTCTAGTCACAATGACATGACCTTAATAAATGTGGAAATAGTGTGGAGTCTCTTAGTGGTCTTACAGTGAAAGAGCTCTACATCCATAACCTGACATTGGGAAATTGAATTCATACAAGATAATGAATTAAGCTACAGATTAAGTTTCCAAATGAACACGAGGTTATTTATAAATGTAGAATTTCTTTATTTTGTCTTCTTTTTTTAATTTGTGCTTTTGCGGTTGTGAATGAAAATTTCTTCTCTTCCTACCAAAAATAATAAGTGTAGAATTTGTTACAAGTTTCCAATATCAGGAAATCCGGGAAAGTAAATTGCTGAATGCTACTACGAACTAATTTCCAATTGAAACAGCAAAATGAGTGAAAATAACTACTACCTCTTCACATATTTGTCCAAGATGCTGCCAGCCTTAGCGCCCTCCTCTGAGATAGAGAGATGAATAAGTGAGATCGAATAGGAAAATGAAATGCAGATAAACGAGAGACTCTTGGTTCGATTCCTTTTACAATTTTCCTGTCTTACCGAGAGAAAAGAAGTGGAAGAGAACAAGCGAGAGGGACACGAGTCGCCTGGACGGACTTTTATGCGGGATCGACAACGAACACTTCGGCCAAAACCTGTTCGCCCGATGCAGAAATCGCCGCGGAGGCAGAAAGAGTGCCGAGAAAGGGAGCGTCGCCATGACTTCACCGCCACGGAAGCTGCCCATGCCGTTTGGCTAGATTTATCTGAACGAAATAAGGATCCGGTGACAACATGTAAAATGCTAAGATCAAGCCAAAGGTTTTGTAACCCGACAGGAACGTTCGAGCAGATCATTTCGTGTCAGGGAAATGACATAGAGCTAAAGTGACGAATTTAGGGCCGATCTCGCCAGCGTGCCTAAACGGACCAGGTCTCTATGACCCGAACCAGATCAACATCTATATAATATATAGTTTCGGATTCAGTTCGGATACACCCTGGCCTGTTGGGGAGGAAGGATCTGGTTTGCTGGAAGGGGGTCTAATGGTATCTATTTTGTCTTTTGGATCTAAACATCTGCATCTGATAAATAGGCAACATGAGAATTTAACTGTCAAGGATTTGGGTCAGATTCAATTGAATTCGAGAGATCTAAGACAAAATAAGCAACGGAAGGGATTTAAAATATGAGAAGGAAACATTAAAATTTGATCTTGTTCTTTTTCTTCTTTTTTGAGTTTAGGTGTTGACGACAGGAAATAGAGTAAAATACCATATACCCGCATTGCATGTGTTGACTTAGGGGCTGTAATTACCATATTGCCTGTAAATGGCCTATTTTGATTCTTTCATAAGTGCACCTAACATGGATTTGTCATGTTTAAATTACATTTAATCGCACTCAGAGAGTTAGCTCAATGGCAGGGTCCTCTAGCGCTGTTGCTATCGGTGAACTTTTAATAGTCAGTTTAGCAAGTAGCAGCGGAGTCAGGACTGCACCTTTGTCATCCATGTAATTCGATCCTCCGGTAAAAAGCCTTTAGCAGTAGAAGATGGAGGACAAACATTTAGAACATTCTGGACCCGTGTAACGATGGTATTGGTAACTCTATATTATAGATACATAAATGCATATGTACATATATATATATATATATAAACACATGATATATGTTAATATATCCAAAAAAATCTCAACTATCTAGTTTAAGATTTGAATTGAAAAAGCAAAAAAATACTTCTTAAATCAAATAAACTTACAAAAAATGCAGATTTACTTTTTATTTTATAAATTCAAATATCAATAATTTATCTTTAAAAGATAAACCAATAAAATTTGATATGCTAACATATAACAAAATTATATATATAGGGAGAGGGATAAATAGATAGATGGAGAGTGGAAAATATGCAATGTTGGGTCCCAATGGTCTGAAATGAGGCCCACAAAAGGACACTATTGCATTCAAAAGGTAATGTGTTTGCCCCCCCCCCTCTCCTCTCTCTCTCTCTCTCTCTCTCTCTCTCTATATATATATATATATATATATATATTGTTCGTGAAACCCTTAACACCCCAGATGCACATGAAAGCACGATCGTGATGAAATAAAAACTATGGAGAAACCAATTCATATCCGTAAACACCCCAAATATTATCCTTTAAACAAAGTTTATAATAAACCCACAATAAGGCTTTCCTAAAACCAGGAAGAAAAGTCTTGCATTCATTTTCAACCACTTGCAGTGAGGTCTTCATAACTTGTTTACGATGAGGCAATTTTCAACCAATTCATATCTTGAACCTGTTTTACAACATCGTCTCAAAAGTAAAATACAAAGTTCCTTGAGAATCCTGCGAATACATTATAGAGAAATCGCTCGCTTCACTCAGGCTTACAGAAGACCAAAGGACCAAGGACAACTACACTCCAGCAATCATTCAGGCATGCCCTTAGACTTACAAAAGACCAGGACCAAGGACAACTACACCCCAACAATCGTACAGGCATGCCCTCAGATTTGGAAAGGACAGAACATCAGAGGTCGCGTAATCAACTTGACATACAGGAAGTGAGATCTGCAACAAGAAATATAACCTACAAGAAGAAAAGCAAGTTCAGCAGAGTATACCAAATCAAGCTAAGGTCCTGGCAGATCTGCAAGAATGATAGTAAGAATATGGGTATTGAAACCCTGATTGCACTGTGCTCCGATATGCGATAACGATGAGGTGTAATTTTTTATTTGATAATTTAAATCAATACTCTTAAAAAATTAAAAATGATCAACAAGAGAATGAATTTATACACAACTTCCATCATTATTAATTAGATACAAAATACAAAGTCATTATTAATTAGATACAAAATACAAAGACAAAATAAAAACTACTGAAAATTAAACAATCAATGAAAGTCTTAAACCATAAATTCTAACATCAACTATTATTCACACAAATAATAAAATTATAATAATTAGTCATTGATTTGTTACACAAAACATAGATGATAATCAGCAAACGCATTATAATCATTATAATCAGAGTAACTGGCGTCATCACCATCGTCACGACCATCACTATCATCTCCCTCTTCCTCTGCAATTGGATCCTTCAATCCAACAGCTTCTGGATCATCATCTCCAAATTCTTCTTCTACTTCTATCACCTTCCGGTTTTCATCCTCCAAAGTTCAACCTCTTTAACCCGATCATCAAAAATATCAATATTATGATAAGAACAACTTAGAGCAATAGACATATTCTTAAAGACTTAAATCAAGTTACTTTTGTCTTAACTTCATATTGACCAAATCACAAAGACGTGTATACTCCAATCTATTTCTCTTCATCATGTCAATGTATTAAAAAAACTTTAATTTCTTTCGCATTCACTAAAACTACACGTTTGACTCAATATATGTTGAGCAAACCTCGATAAGTTTGGTGCGTCTACACCAAAGTGAATCCACCATTCATCTAAAATAAAATACAATAATAATAAATACTTAAAGTCAATCGATTCATAAACAAATATCAATAAAATAAATCATATTGGTCGCATTTGAGAGCGTAGTTCTATTGCAATTGTTCTTCCAAAGTCTATATGTATATACTTGATTAATTCTAAATGGATATTGCACCAAATACAAAATTAGGAGAAAATATAGTAGAGGGGATATTAAATGAATCTTATACCAACAAATGCATCATGATTAAAATACGACTACTTATTTTCTTAATTCCTTTAATAGATTTTCTCGTAACTTTATAGAAGACAAAGAAGTTAAAAAGAGAATATTAAATGCAATTGATGTTGTGCAACATCTATTGGTTCGATGTAATATCCATTTAGAGTTAAGCATCACTAGAAGACCAATTGGAATACAACTTCGCTCCCAAATGCGCCTAGGTATGATTTATTTTTATTGATATATAAACAAGAAAGGTAAGGAAATTTTAAATTTTGCTATGGCATTTGATCTCTTTATAGTCAATACAATCTTCAAAAAACGAGATAAATATTTAATTACTTATAAGAGTGGCTTATCACAAACACAAATTTATTACTTTATTTGTAGACAAAAAGATAGAGTGTGTTGTAAAGATTGTAAGATAATTCCAGGAGAAAGCTTAACCTCCCAACATCGACTTTTAGTTATGGATTTACAAATAAAAAAATGGACAATGAAGAAAAGAGTGCATCGAGCTATTTGAACTAAATGGTGGAACCTCAAAAGCGAGAAAGAAGATATATTTAAACAGAAAGTCCTTCAAGGAGATGTTTGGAATTATGTTAGCACACCCTGTGATGTGTAGAACAATATGGCTATACATATTAGGAAAGTGATGAAAGATGTGTTAGGGGTATCTAAGGGAGGTGTACCGACACAAAAAGAAGCTTGATGGTGGAGTGAAGTAGTACAAAATAAAATCAAGGCAAAGAAGGCATGTTACAAATTACATTATGCCAAGAAAACTAGTGAAACTTTAGAAGCTTATAAGGAAGCAAAGAAGGAAGCGAAAAAGGCCGTTAGTGAAGCAAAAGCTAAGATTTGAGAGGACTTATATAAAAAACTCAACTCAAAAGAGGGTGAAAGAGATATTTTTAGGATAGTTAGGGCTAGAGATAAGAAAACTAAACATCTTAATTATGTTAGATGCATAAAAGACGATGATGAAAAAATTCTAGTGGCAAATGATGATATAAGAAATAGATAGAAAAACTATTTTTATAATCTTTTTAATGAAAATAAAGATGTTAGTATTAGTTTAGGAGATTTAGCCAAGTCAGAAAAGTATATAAACCACAATTTCTACCGACGTATTCAAAAGAATGAAGTCAAAGAAGCTCTTAAACATATGAAGGGTGGTAAATCGGTAGGACCAGATAATATTCCTATAGAAATTTGAAAAATACTAAGAGAAATAGGAATCACTTGGCTCACAAGACTATTTAATGAAATATGGAAAAACCAAAAAATGCTCGAGGAATGGAGAGCAAGTACACTTATACCCATGTATAAGAACAAGGGAGACATTCAAAATTGTGTGAATTATCGAGGTATCAAGTAAATGAGTCATACTATGAAATTATGGAAAAGAATTATCAAACGTAGGTTAAGACAAGTATCAAGTACAACAGAGAACCAATTTGAATTCATGCCAGGCAAATCTACTATTGAAGCGATTCACCTTTTAAGACGTCTTATGGAACATTTTAGAGCAAAAAAGAAAGACTTTCACATGATATTTATTGATCTAGAAAAAGCTTATGATAGGGTACCGAGGGAGGTTCTTTGGAGAACTTTGGAAAAAAGAGGTATCCCATTGACATAAATTAACCTTATAAGAGACATGTAAGATGGTGCAAAAACATGTGTGAGGACTCATGAAATAATGACAGACTTCTTTGAAGTTAATATTGGGTTACATCAAGGATCAACTTTAAGTCCATACTTATTTATAATGGTGATGGATGAGTTAACAAAACATATTCAAGATGAAGTACCTTGGTGTATGTTATTTGCAGATGACATTGTATTAGTGGAGGAGTATAGAAAATTAGAACTATGGAGAGAAACATTAGAAAGCAAAGGCCTCCGACTTAGTAGAACAAAGACAGAATATATGTAATGTAAGTTTGATCATTTGATTACTTCAGAGGACATAGAAATTAAAATTGGCACACATTGCATTCCCCAAAAGGAAAGTTTTAAATACCTAGGGTCAATTTTTTAGAGTGATGAAAGAATTGATGGAGATGTTTCACATAGAATTAATGCTGGTTGGTTAAAATGGAGAGGAGCATTTTGGTATTCTTTGTGATAAGAAGATACCATTAAAGTTAAAAGGTAAATATTATAGAATAGCAATTAGGGCTGCTATGTTTTATGGTTCTGAGTATTGGGCAGTTAATCATCATGTACAAAAGATGTCTATGACATAAATGAAGATGTTGAGATGGATGAGTGGTCATACAAGAAAAGACCGTATATATAATGAGGTTATTAGAAACAAATTAGGAGTGGCACTAATAGAGGATAAAATGAGAGAACATCGTTTAAGATGGTTTGGACATATAGAAAGAAGATCAAAAGAAGAACCTGTAAGAAGGTCAAAAAAAACTAAATTTGGAAAATATTAAAAAAGGTAGAGGACGACCACAAAAGTGTTGGAAAGAAATAATAAAGAATGATCTAGCTTATTGGGAGTTAACTGCTAACATGGCACACGATAGGGATCTGTGGAAACAAAGAATCCATGTAGTCGACCCCGTGTAGTATGGGAAAAGGCTTAGTTGTTGTTGTATTTGATTTTGAATTGATTGATTTTAAGTGTTTTTTATTATTATATTCTATTTTAAATGAATGGTAGACTCGCTTTAGTGTAGATGCACCAAATTTGTCGAGGTTTGCTGAATGTATATTGAGTTAAATATGTAGTTCTAGTGGATGAGAAAGAAATTGAAGCTTTTTTTAACACATTCACATAAACAAGAAAAATAGACGGGAGCATACCCATCGTTGTGATTTGGTCTTTATAACATAAAATATGAAATTAAAATAAAAATAACTTGATTTAAGTATTTAAAAATGTTTATTGCTCCTTAGTTCTTATTCTTAAGTTTTTACTTCTTATCTTATAGTTGTATTGCTTCTTTTGTTTTCTTTGTAAACAAATGAAAAGAAATGCAAGAAGGGCACGAAAGGTGTCATATGACCCATTGAGCTAAAAAAATATTGATATTCTTGATAATTGAGTCAAAGAAGAGGAACCTTAGAAGATGAAAATTGGAGAGCGATAATGATTCATGTTTTGTATAACAAATCAATAATTAATTGTTGTAATTTTCATATTTGGGTGGATGATGGTTGATGTTTTACGATTTCAAACTTTGATTAAGTAGTTTTAAATTCATGTAGTTCATAGTTCGTAACTTTGTAATAGTTAAATATATTAATTTTTTAACTAGTTGTTGATATCTGGTTACATCTACTTTATTCGCTCCATCCTCCAATTGTAGCTTATGATTAACATCCATGAATGCATGAATAAGTTTACAACTTTCCATCTTAACTTCTCGCAATAAGTTAAAGATATATTTTCTTTGATTTAGCAAATATTTGTACCTAAGTAAGCTACTTTAATGCCGAAGAAATAATGTAGTTTTCCAAGTTCTTTGATATCAAATAGCCAATGAAGATCTTGCCTTAGCCTTTGGATTTCCTCAAAATCATCTCTTGTCACAATAATGTCATCAACATATATTAGTAACAATGTCATCAACATATGCCTTAGCCTTTGGATTTCCTCAAAATCATCTCTTGTCACAATAATGTCATCAACATATATTAGTAACAATGTCAACTTTTCTCCTCTTTTAAAGAATAATGTGTGGTCACTCACACTCTTTTCATAATCCAAGTGTATAATACTATTGCTGAATTTCTCAAACCACGCTTTAGAAGAGTGTTTTAGTCCATAA
Organism: Brasenia schreberi; assembly: GCA_036023115.1. Classification (NCBI taxonomy): domain Eukaryota; kingdom Viridiplantae; phylum Streptophyta; class Magnoliopsida; order Nymphaeales; family Cabombaceae; genus Brasenia; species Brasenia schreberi. The sequence continues at coordinate 9,093,546 of JAYKKT010000073.1, forward strand.
ATTGCCTTCTTTAATTTACAAACTTTGTTTTCAGGATTTGAATAACCAGGTGGTAATTAATTACATGTAGACTTCTTCTTTGAGCTCCTCCTGGAAGAATGCATTCTTCACATCAAGTTGCCACAAAGTCTAACTTCTCTGAGTTGCGATATTAATAATAACCCGTATAGATATGAGCTTTGCCACTGGTGCAAAATTCTCCTCATAGTCAATTCCATATAACTGACTATAATCGCAAGCTACTAATCTTGTTTTGTATCTCTTCAATGTGTCATATGTTCTGAATTTTAAAGTATACACTCACTTATAACCAACTGCCCTTATGCCTGGTGGTAGATCACTAACCTCTCATGTTTGATTCTTTTAAAATGTCTGAAGTTCATATTTTATGGCTTCGACCCAATGTTCATGCTGTGATGCATCATGAAAATTTTTAGAGACTTGATATGATTAAGCTTTTAATACAAAATTCTAATAGCTGGATGATAACTAATCATATGAGATAAATCGTGAAATTGGGTACTTACCACACTGTCTTTTTCCTTTGTAAATAGCTACTAGAACATCCAAATCATCACTACTTGCTTCTTCTTTATTTTGAGTTGAATCTGAGGAAGGTTCTCCTCCTTGGCTCGTGGTGTCTGTTGGATTGGGCATAAGTATATTCCTCTTCTCCTTTTTGTACATTTGCATCTCTTTTCTTTCTTCCTGGAAATTATCCTGTGTAAGAGAATAACCTTTATTTGTAGCATCATTCATAATGTTCAATGGAAGAACAAAATCTTCAACAATAGACTTTGACAGGTCAAAAAAAATTTAAAAGAAGTTAGAGGTTTTAAAGAACGTTACATCCATTGAGATATATTTCCTGCGAGAATTTGAGTCGTAACAAACATATCCTTTCTTTATACAAGAATATCCAATAAAGACATTTAATCGCACTTGAATCCAGTTTATCTCGAAATTGATTATATACATGAACATAGTAAACACATCCAAACACTTTGGGAATAAGATAAAAATGATTAGTTTCGGTTTTAATCAAGTTAAACGTTGACTTTTCATTAAGGACAACAGAAGGAAGTCTATTCATAAGATATATTGTTGTAAGTACAGCTTCAAGCCAGAAATATTTAGGAACACAACGTTCAAGAAGTAAGGTTTGAGCGATTTCTAAAATGTGTTGGTTTTTTCTTTCAGCAACTTCATTTTGTTGTGATGTGTATACAGGATGTCTAATGAAAAATACCATGAATTTTAAGATATGACTCCAATTGAAAATTAGAGAATTCACCACCATTATCGGATCTAAGGGTCTTAATAGTATACCCAAATTGAGTCTTAATTAGACTATGAACCATAGGAAAAATATATGAGACTTCTAATTTAGATTTCATGAGATAAACAAATGTAAGTCTAGAATAATCATGAAAGAAAGTAACAAAATAGTTGAAATTTCCTAAGGAAGGTATCAAACAAAGACCCATACATGTGAATGGATTAACTGAAACGGAGTAGACTACTTAGAATCATTATTAGGAAGAGAGACTCTATGATGTTTAGCTCTCTAACAATCATCACATTGAATAACCAAATCTCTTGGGATTATAAAAAGGACAAACTCTTATTTTAGACACAGGTAAATGACCTAACCGATTATGCCAAAGTCTTATTTCTTCTTCTATATTTGTGGTAGTTAATGCTATTCTCTATATGAAGGTAGCTGGTTTAAAAATTAGGTAGAGCCCATTCCTTAGTTCACCATGATTTTTCCCGTCCTCAGATCTTGAAAAACATATCCAGATGAACAAAACGTGACTGAACAATTCATATACCTAACCAAGGAACTTACTGAAAGTAAATTCACAAAAAAATTAGGAATATATATCACAGAATTAAGTTTAAGATTTTTTCCTTAAATTACACAATTTCCTTCTATTGAAATCAAGTAACCATTTGTCACCTTTACGTACTGAGGTGTTCAAGTAACTTCATATTTTATGAAGTTAGATTTATCTCCTACCATATGATCGATATCTCCTGAGTCACTTACCCAATAATTTGAACATGTGAAATTTTTAAAAGATAAGTTATCACTGATATTGTAGGAAGTAGAAAGACTTAATTCGGTCTTTGAAATAGATGTTATCGACTGATCGCACAGTCGTGTTTTTATTTCTACAAGTTGCTTCTTCAACTCCGCCATTTAATCAATAGGATTTAGTTCATTTCTTTTTTTCAAGTAACTGTCACATGACTGCCATAGTTTTTATACTCTATAGGTTTTCCAATAATTTTCTAACAATATTCTCGTGTGTGACTCCTCTTCCCATAATGGGTACACTGTAGCTTGTTTTTATCTTCATAATTGTGAAATCTTCCTCTTCGTCGACCTCTAGCTGAATCTCTTCCTCTCTGATAATTCATTTGATATCTACCAGCAAATGCAGATTTCTCAACTTATATTTGTTCTCCTTTCTCTAAATTTTTTTGATCTTCTTCTCTTAATAAGAGAATAAATTGTTCCTAAATATGGCAATTCTTCTTTACTTATGATATTCAGCTTAATTTATTCATATTCGGATGAGATTTCCCAGAATAGATCAAATACTTTTGAATTTCACCATCTGCGGTTCTCTCCTTTACTCAGTGGTTGCACTTATTTTTTACAATATATCTTTATTCATTTCACAATTCTCATAGGTCTCCATAATATTTACTTATCGATCTGGTTCCTTGCCGACATTTTCCGATTCTCTCTATTATCTCCTATTCTTTACCAATATTCATTTGTCTTGAATACGCATTCTCAACTGCAGTCCAAATTTCTGCAGCTGACTCTATATACATAAATGTTTTGGTAATAGAAGGATTCATCGATTGAAAGAGCCACGAACTTACCAAGGCATCATCCTTCGACCATTCTACACTATCTTCACCTGGTTTTGATTAATTTTGTTTGATAATAGATAGTTTTCCTCGAGAACGTAAGACAAGTTTAATCGATCTTGCCCATTCCCTATAATTTTTTCCTTCTAATCGAATATTTATAATTTGAAATTGTTATACTTTTTTATCATTACCATATGTGGTTGATTGCAATTCCTCTTTCATCATTCTTTCTATAGATTGAACGTGTTGAAGATGTTCTAGACGAAATCGACAAGAATTTGTCGAGTGTATTGAATATGTTAGGATGAATATCAACACCCAATGTTTGCTTTAACGAAAGTTGGAAAAGTTTTGTCAAGAACAATCAATTTTCGGAGAACTGTTTTCCTTGAGAATCTCAACCAATGTTATAAAAATTGTATCATATCGTATGATACGATACAATTTTATCACATATCGTATGAAGATACGTTACGATATAGGGCAAGTATCACTTATCACGATTTATCATGTCGTATCATACCGTATCATATAATACGGGGGTGTATCGTACGATACACCCCATATCTTACGAGTCGATGCCAATTTTTCTGTTATAAATTTTAAAAATCCGAAACTTGCATATTTCATTTCTTTCTTTTCAAACCCTTTTCGCGCCATTTCCTTACTTCCAAATCCTCTTTTTACCTTGTTATTGTTGATTTCGATATTTATTCACAAGATTCTCAAATATTTCACCGAATTCCTTTGCCATAATACCTGATTTTTCACTTGAAAATTTTAAGGGTTTTGCATATTCTATGATTCTTAACCTCTAAAAAGTATTTTTCTTCTTATTGATTGTCCACTCTTTTCTTAATGACTTTCGATCGAGTCGATCCAGCTTCAAAATATTGCACTCATATGTACGAAGGCAATAGACTTGTGAACAAGTGCATGTTTTGTAATGTTGTAAAACATGATAATATTTCTCATATGAAACATCACCATACGGGAACTAAGAAAGATACTAGTGCATGTCCTCGGGTTCTCGAAACAGTGAAGTATGAGATTGACCAAGTATTGGAGGTCTCAAAGGAGAAGAAGAGATTAAGGGTGAGAGAGGGCATAAATAGGTGGTTGGAATATGTCTCAACCCTTTAATAAAGATGCTACTACTCATGGTATGTATGTGACTATGATCACGGTGGTGATGAATTTCACAGTGCAGTTGAGATGGAAGAAGAGATGGCTGATGATAGAAAGAGAACGCGAGAAAAGGAAAAAAATGTAGGTTCTAGTGGTAGTAGCAGTGGATTTGGCTCTTGTTTCACTGCAAGAGCTCCTACTCGTCCGATGCCTACAAGGAGTACTAGAAGAGGAGCCAAAGGAGGTAGTGGCCCTAGTAAAATGCCTTCATTTTTTTCTCCATGTACGACTCCTATAGCTCAGGTAAGTATTAGATCAACTATAACTTCAAATGAGGTAATTGAAAAAGTAGATTTAAAGTATGATAAATTCTTTTATGAAAATTGCCTCCCTTTTAATGTTGCAAACTCTTTTGTTTTTTTAAGTATGGCAGATGCTATTACCAGTATGAGATCGGGATATAGAGTCCTTACTTATCATGTTTTGAGGAGCACATTATTGCATAAATGGGTTGATATTGTTAATGCATGGAGTTCTGAATATAAGGAGTCGTGGAAGGATACAGAATATTCTGTTATGGCTAATGGTTGAACAGATGGTAAGCGTAGGTCTTTGGTAAACTTCATAGTCTATTGTCCCAAAGGTACATTATTTGTGAAATCATATGACTTGTCCCATATTGAATGACTTGTCCCATATTGATAATATGGTAGATAATTTACTCCCTATTTTTTAGGAAGTTGTTGAGGAAGTCGGTGTTTCAAATATTGTTCAATTCATTACTGATAATGCTGCAAATTTTAGAGCAGCTAGTAAGATGCTTGAGGCAAACCATTCATCCTTAGTATGAACTCCATGTGTTGAACATTGCATAGACTTAATGCTAGAAGATTTGAGTGCAATAGATGAAATAAGGACTATAGATGCATGCAAAAATATTACAAAGTTTATTTATAATTATTCTTTTGTATTGCATTTAATGCGAATTCATACAACCGAAAGGGAATTGATTACGCTTTCATTAATAAGATTTGCTACAAATGTCATTACTATGCAAAGTCTTTTCATACATAAAAATGCATTGAAATAACTGTTTGCATTTGACGAATGGGAGTTGTATTAGTTGGTTTAGAAAGAGGGAGGGGATTGTTGTGATAGATTTGTTTTCAATGCTGACTTTTGGGAAAGTTACAACAAATTTTTGAAGATGATTGTACCTTTAGTTAAGGTAATGAGGAAGGTGGACAGTGAAGATAGACTGAAAGCAATCACTTCTAACAAACCTTGACTGAAAGCGGTCACTTCTAAAGAAAATTTGGAAGATAATTGATGCACGTTGAAAACACCAAATTTATCATGATTTACATGCTGTTGCATATTTCCTTAACCCTTCTATTCAATTTTCTCCTAACTTTGTTAAGGATGAAGAAGTGAAAAGGGCATCTTAAATTCAATTGACCTTTTTGAAGATTCATCTACTCGTTATAATATTTATTTAGAGTTAAGCAAGTATATACAGAGTGTTGGAGATTTTGGAAGGTCAATTGCAATCCAAGTCCGCTCCCAAATGCGACCAGGTATAGTGTTTTTATTGATATTCATTTATGATGCTCGTTTTGGTGTAGATGCACCGAATTTGGCAAAGTTTGCTCAACATATATTGAGTCAAACATTTAGTTCGAATGAGTACGAGAAGAATTTGAGCTTTTTGGAACGCATTCACACGAAAAAACGAAACATACTGCGTGATTTGGTATACGTTGTATATAATATGAAGTTAAGGTAAAGGTAATAATTAAAAAATATATATTGTTTGTTGTTGCCTAGTTCTTGATTTCTTTCTTAATCTTATTAATAATGACTGCTTGATGTGGCTATATTATATTTAATATTCTTTATAATTTGAATATTCTTTTTTTACAGACAAATGCAAAAAGATGCAAGAAGAACAAGGAAGGTGCCATATGACCCGTTGAGTTATAAAAATATTGATATTCTTGACGATTGAGTCGAAAAGAAGGAGTCTATCATTTTAAAGGATGAAAATTAGAGGACACTCCAAGCCGAAGCAGAACTTGAGTTGGAGACGATGAAAATGAAGCCGAAGGTGTTGGATGGGCAGATCCTATTATGGAGGAAGAAGAGGGAGGAGATGATGATGATGATGGTGATGATCCTCACTATGTTGATTATAATGCTTTTGTTGATTATGATTCACGTTGTAAATTATTGTAATTTGTTTTGACTTTTATTTGTACGTTGTACTTGTAAGTTGTAACTTCTAACCTTGATAATTATGGATTCTATGGATCATGGAATATGGAATCATGGATTATTATGGATTTATGGAATATGGAATTATATTATTTATGGAATATGGATGCTTGTAGCCTTGTTATCGAGATGTTTTTGTTATAGTATGAATGCTTCTTCATTGTGTTATACATGTTTTGTTCATTAATTTTAATTTTTGAATTTTTAAATTTAAAAAAAAATAAATTGTGTATCGTATCGTACCGTACGATATGGTATGATACGATACGTTACAACCATATCGGTGCTTGTGTCAACCCTTCTTGCTACTATCGTGTTGGTGTCACTGATGCTTACTATTTTAATTAGTGTTATTCGTATCGCACCGTATCATATCGTGAGCACCACGATACGATACACCTAAGAGTATCGTAAAACAGAACTTATCGCTTCGTATCGTGTAATATGCCCCCAAAAAAATTCAAAAAAAAAGTTCAATTTTTTTTTCAATTTTTTTTTCAAGTTTCTGGCCTCTCTTCACTTCTCTCTAAGGCATCTTTCGATATGCTTGTTTGGAATTGCAAGCTGTGTATGTAACATGTAAATTTAGGTTTATAATTTCATTTATTAAATAAGAATAATTTATGAATAAATAAAAATTGTGACAAAATCATTTCCCTTTCTGTTGCCAACTTTTAGGTATATTTCTGCTACCAGTTTCTAATTTCATGAAATCACAAACAACGAAGAACAATTTGGTTGTCTCGATTCATTGAGTGGGCATTTCACAACTTCACTATTTTAGAGTTCACCTTACATGACTTCCATTGAGTTGAACATGATCAACGTGTGTGAGGCTTAACTCAGTCTGTGAAGTGAGAAATGGAGCTCAAGCATTAGTTAAAAAGCTAGTCTCTAGTCAGAGAAAAAGAGGATATCATCAAGTAACAATATCACATCACTGAGGTGTCATAGACTCAATAATCAAAGAAATGGAGCTCATCGTTTTGCTCACATATGAAAATTAGCAAATATGACAACTTCATGTACAAAGATAGCAGTTTGTTAATTTTGATATATTAGATGAGTGGATTATGGAAGATAACGAATAAAATGCACTCCTAACCAAAGAAGACATTGCATAGATTAATTTGAAAGGAGTGCAACAATATCATTAAGGAGATGAAGATTTTGATTTTGAAACAGAAGGTGATGAGAGACTTTAAATCTTAATCAAAGAGAAGATGAAGATTATTTAGTTAATGATCATGATACAAATTTACAATATATAAAATGTAAATGTATTTCATTTTTTGCTTCAAAATATGTAAATTTGGATGCAATTGTTCAATGTTGAAAGCTCAATATGTACTAAACTTTGCATTATATGAATTCAACGCAATTACTAGATTTTTCTTGATCTTTTTCGAATTTTTACTAATTTTTCTTGATTTTTAAAATAATTTTTATATTTTTTTAATATTAAAATACAATACAGGCGATACGATACGATACGGCCGTATCGTGGAGCCCACCGATACGCGATATTATACGTGTCAGACAACACTGATTTTAATCGTATTCTATATTGGCAAGGAAAACTCACGATGTTTTCGTCGAGCATATTTTCTCCTTATTATGAATCAGAAGGGAAGTATCTTGATTTTCCATGTAATTGTGAATTACTAAATATGGATATGCCGGAACTGTTCCAACGATTCTTATTCCAACAAAGTTCTTTGATATCAACAATGTCTATTATTGAAAGATGTCAAGACTGAATCAGAATAGATTCGATACTTAACATAATGTTAAATAATGCCTAGATCAGAAGTTGATGAAGATGCAGATTTGTAGAGTCACCATAGAAACATAAACTTGTCACAAATTGTTGATGACGATTGCCTATCAACAAAATACCAGCACAGATGCTTGAACGTCTTCACCAATCATCATTGTTTCTTTTAATATAGCTTTGATACCATGTGCTAATAAGATGAAATAAACTGAAATTATAGAATAAGAGTACGATAAGATGACTCTGATACTGTCTGTAGTGAGAGTGCTACCGCCACATGCTCTTTCTTATTATCTATCTTTCTTAAAAAAAAGATTACACCAGCTAAGATTTTCACCTTTTAAATAGGGCATATAGAGAGTAATTTACCTAATTACCATTAATGAGTCTTATTTAAAGCTACCTTTAAAAAACGTATTTAATTGAAATAAGAAATAAATGAATACTAGACCGTTAAACGTCGTCCACTTTCATTAGCTCCAACAGTTGACACAAACCAAACAAGAGAAAGAAAAGAGTCATTTCGAAGAACCACAGTATGGAGAACAGAAAAGAGTCATTTGGAATAACCAGTCTGGAGAACAGATCCAACAGATACTAAGAAAAAGACCAATTTATGAATCATCAGCTTTTTTGCTGACCAATCTCTGAAAGCAACCCTTAAGTAGAAGCACAGCAACTACATAGTATACACAACAGCTACACAATACGCTTCTGCAAACATAAAACCCTGCAAACAAGTTTCTGCAAACACTTATAAAGCAAGCAAGCAAACAACCGACAGCCAAGGGAGAGCCCAAAGAAGAAAAGCATGCAAAACACGTTTCCTACGCTTTGATCCCTACACAAATGAAGAAAGATTGCCTGCAACAAGTACCCATGAAAAGCAGTAGGGAAAAACTATAAATAGAGGACTCCCCCCAGGGCCCCAATGGAAGGGGGAGATAAGAGTCTCTTCTGAATCCAGCAAAAACAGAGTGAAAATACGAAGAAGGAGAGGGGAAAGAGTTTGGCCGCTTCCGCATCATCGGTCGGTCTATGGGAATACCGCAAAAGGCTCTATTGTGCACATCGATCTCTTTGTATCCTGCAAGCAAATGCAAGAAGGAAAATAACTGCTCTCTATCTCCGTGTATGCATGCGTGTGCTAATCACCAATGCCGCCCCTGGCAAACCCATTTACAAGACACCAGAAACCAGCACAGACCCGCCATTCTCAGCCCTCGGAATCCCTTTTTTTCCCCCATCACAGAAGAAAAACCATCCAAGCCATACCCTCACGCATAGGACCATGATCCCCCTTTCTTGGTCACTGTCTGCTTAACAACAAGGTTTTTCTCTCTCCCTCTCTTTCCCTCTCTCTCCGAGCCGGAAAAGCCTTACCTCGCTGCCACCTTCAGCCACCCTCGTCGAACCTCACCCGTCGTGCACCACTGCTGCAGCCACCGCCTTCGATCGCCGATCCGTAGCCTCTCCTCTGCCTCTCCTTCGCTCCACCTCATACTGTATCAGAAGCCCTGCCCCCCCTTTTTCTTTGCCAGAACTGGATTGGGTTCGTTTAATTGACCCGGTCCACCTCCTCTTAAAAGCTTGTGACGGATAGTGTACTCTCCTGACTCGATCCGCTGATTTCGACCCGATCCAATGCAATCTACTCGGACCGGATCCCATTTAAACCATTCCCAACCCGACTCTACGGATCTCATTTCCAATCCTACCCAACTTGTTTCCAATAAATTCATTCTTGTCCAAAAATCTTATCTTCAAGTTGAATCGAACCAAACTCCATCCAAACCCAATATTTTAAGATTATTTGTAGGATTTGACTTCGTTCATAACTAAATATTATTTGTAGCATTGAAATCTCACCGAATACAACATATTTTAAGAATTTAGATTTTTCAAACAGACAAACTTGATAGTGCGAGAGATTGACTTGTGATCGACCTAGCAAGAAGAACTTCAACAAAAAGAATTCAAGCGAAATTACATCGCACATCAAAAAGAAGAGTATTAGGAGGTATTCCACTTTTGTAGTTTGATTCATGACTACTTGACTACTCTTTTTTTATTTCTTTACTATTAAGAGGATCATATCGCGGATCTAGGTCCTATGGGACGAAAAATTTACCTACAACATTATAAATTGCTATCATTGTAGAAATTAATACACATTGTGAATGGCCTAAGGGTATTGGAGAAGTAGAAGCATCACCTACAAGAGTGGGGCAGCAAAAGAATAACCTAAAGGCTAACTTGCATGCATTGTGAATCGCCAACTTTCTATGTCCTCTCTTTTGAAAAGTTAATAATCAAGTAGACCAAAGTTTGAATGAAAGAGATAATAGAAACAAATAAATCATGTTAGGAAGCCTAATAACAAGATACTTAATTGATTCCAAAAAGATTTCAAATGTTAGGAATTTCTAGTTCTTCTTAAGATTACTCAATTTTTTGTTCTTTGGATATCCCTATGTATTTACTTTCTCAATTATAAAGAATCAAGTCAATCAAAGTTGTATTGAGAAAGATACTGCTAAAATAACATAACCTGATCAAGTTATTTTTATCCATCCTAATTCTCATCTTAGGGTAATCTCTTCTTGGTGTTCCACTCTAAACTTGTCAGAGCTCCAAAAACTCGTTAGTGCCTCTATCGTGACATTATTCTCTATGCTACTTGGCTTAAGGAGTGTAGGGACCCACAAATCACTCAATCTTGAATGAACTCAATGTTTCCTCTTGAGGGAAAGGTTACCGTCCCTTGGGACACGTACACACGAACAAACTCATAATGGATCATCGTGTCATTAAAGGTATTTATAAATAATATATATGTATATATGTGTGTGTATGTATCCTCTATCAACCATTTTGTTGTTTTTCGTTTGTACATATGCCAGTTATTCCTTCTAGCGTGTCGATTGGCCGACTAATTATTAACCTATCATCTATTTTCTTGTTTTTCTTTTGCAATTCGTCTTTCTTCTCTATAGTTAATAATGGTTTCTTTTTTTGTTTTCCTTTATTCTCTTTCTGAGTTTGCTCTTCTTACATTAAATGACACAAACCAATCAGCAACAACAACATGCATCCATGTTCTCTGCTCGTTGTGAGCTTGGTCTTCATGTATTTAGTTGCATAAATTAAATCCACAACTATCAACTTGATAGAAATCTTACCTAAGTTCAAAAATTTGCCAAAAAACTTTCTCTAGGCAGATTTAATTGTCTTGATCTAAAAGGCTTATCTTATCTACTAACATATTGTAAACACCCAAAAAGTAAACCATAAAAATAAAGTTTACAGAACGTGAGTAAGAAACAGTAACCACAAAATAAGCTTTGTTTAAGCTCAAAGACATGAAAAAGAAAGTATTTATTTCCACCAAATAACAAAGATACATCCATTTACATCATTGAATTTGGTTCAAACCAATTATAATAAAGTTCACAGATCAACCAAACTCCTTTAAAAAGAGAAAAGATCAATACAATACACAATACATTAAAACAACAAAGAGAACCAATATACAATAAGAAGGATCGATGTACAATGAGAAAAAGAAGACAATAGCAAGTAGCAGTAGAAATCCCTCTACTAGCAGCATCAACAAAGTGAAGCAGTGCTACATATGCAATGACTAGGTACAAAGATGAAAATTAGCTGAGCAAACAACAATCCATCAACTCTATTAGCCTCAAACAGCTCCAAACAATACCCAGGCAGACAACTACTACAAAAATCTCTCTGCAATCAGCATCAAACAATACCACATCAACTAGGACATTTCTTTAAGGAGGAAAACTTGGAAGTAGTAAGTCACTATATGTTGATTTCCTACAAGAAGAAATGGAGAAAATTATGGTAAAAGACATTCTCAATAGGGCTATAAAAGAAAGGGAGCGTCATCAGGTAAAGATCATCGATTCATGATCTTTAAAGACACTTTCTTTCATATCAACCAGCTTCTTGCTCCTTGCTCCTTGCTCTTTCCTTTCATTTTTCCTCCTAAGTGGATAGTATCACATATCTAGGTCGAACGGAACCAAAAATTTGCATTCACATCACAATCACTTGAATTATATTTTAAATGGTTGAAATATGAAAGAAATAATCTAACTTTATCGCACACTTCAAAGGTCTTAATCAATCAAGCATACATTCCTAAAAGTAGGCTATTGCACAACTTACTCTAGTTGAAAATTGTTGATTTTAAATTCTTTGGAATGGCCTCTGTGTCCTCATTTTAAAAAGTCAAGAATCAAGCAAATTAGAGTAGACACGGCAGCCATCAGTTCAAAGTGGACCTCAAACTAGCTGAATCAGGTTCAAAGCCAAGGACCTCCCATTGTGGTTAGCATTCCACCTTTACAAGAACCAGACATGAACCAGTTTTAGAACCACTAGTTTGCTACTAGTTCAAACCAACACTTTCAAGACAAGTACAACCTACCAAACACACATCGTTAAATTCATAAAATAAATCCTAAAGTCAAAGAGTGTTATTGCAAATGCATGGTTATTTTTAGGAAGATAAGACAATACTTTATGATGAGGTCGGAGGTGAGATGGGTTATTCGATGGAGTGTGTACAAATTTTAGGTTTGCGGGATCCTCAACTTATATCCAATTTTCTTAATTTTATAAAAGCAAAATAAAAACTAAGTCAAAAGTGACTCGCCTTTTATTTGCTTTTCTTTTATGCATTGTGGGCCCAAATCAATTTCTTTTCACAAACACCTTCCTTATCTGATGGAAAAAGATCAATTCTTATGCTACAAAATTCTCGGCTAATAAAAGAAAAGATACATGCAAACTTCAATTGAGATATGAGCACAAAAGGGTCTCTATTCATATTGGTTTTGGGTCTAAGAGATATGGATCTAAAATAGATATAGATCTAAAATGGATATGGCCTCTAAGTAGATATGATTAGAATCAATCATAAGAAAATGATTTCCTAATTAACAATTATGCGAATACAACTAATTATAAAAGTGTTTTTAGATGCAAAAACTTAAGATGTAGAAAATCATGATTTGCAGAGATCTTGATATGCAATCACAAATTTTAAATATTTTTATAAGATCAAATGTGCACGAGAGTTAAAAAAACCTAGCAAAGAGGATGCAAGAATACTAATTACTACGAAAATAAAACAAGAACTATGATGCTACCTCTCTTTTTTTTAAAGAATGCTAAAGACATAAGGGATCAAAGACCTAACTTCACCTACTTGAACAAGAGAAGCACCTCTTAACTATTCTTATAATAGTTAGTCTTTGGCGCGAACATCAAATAAGCTACTGCTTGAACAAGGTGATACTGGGATATGTAAACCGTTTGATATCAAGAAGACATTCACTTCAAGCACAAATGCTTGAGACCTGAAAATTTTAGGCTGGTCAGTCTTAAGGATCCGCATATCATTACTTTCTAGGGTGAAGAAATAACCAACTGGAAGAGAGGCTGTAAACATGTATGAGAAGGAAGTCACAGTCATCCTATGCGTTTCTCGAGGACCCTTTACATAAGGATGGATTATAATCTTACTAACATATACTAAACCAAGGGATATCCACCTTTTCCAACATAAATAAATTACCAAACTCAACAGGACCTCAAAGTCATGTTGCCAATGCCTCCACTAAGAAGGGAGGGGAACTCAATCTCCCATTATTTTTTGCCTCTTTTTTGGGAGGCCAAAGCCAGACGCATTTCACTTCTCCGGTATTGGAACTATTATATACACTTGTCACTGTTTTTATATATTTTTTTCAACAGTTTGGAACCTCTAGAAATATTTTCCCTAATTACACTACTTAGATCCCAACCTTTTCCATTTTGAGACTTCATCAGTTTAGGTCTTGCGATATAGAGGGTTGCCGAAACATAGAGAGTTTGCGAGAGCCGCCGACGTGCTGCAAATGCACATCGAAGGAGAGAGAGATAGCATTTGAGTGAGGTATAATTGGGAAATCCACAAAATAATAAGAGGAAACCATTGTGTCATGATTTGGCTCATATACAAAAGTAGGAGATCATAACTCCTATAAATGAAAGGCTATATCATCTATGCAATAAGGAAGGAGAGCTATGTTCCATATTGCAATAAGGAAGTAGAGAGTTGTTTCTCTTAGGTGTAAAAGAAAGGTAAAGTTACTCAATGATGAGATATTACAGAATATCATTCTTTGTGATCCTTGAAAAAACAGTGCTCAAACGATCCATGGTCGTACGATGCCCGCTCCCTAATGCTGTCCATTTACATCAGTACTTTGCACAGAAAATAAACTACAGTTAACTCAGACAAATCCTAAAAAAAAGGTCAAGAGTTCGAGGGGATGCACATGAGTTAGGGGCATGCATTGCCTAGTTCCAGCTTTCCATCCCAAACCAAAGTAGGTTGCGAACCCAATGCATAAATTGGGACTTTTATAATTCAATCGATAATGCAAACATGTATTTGATAGGATTATATTGTTCATGGAAATACTAAAAAACAAAAAATAATATGCATTGATGTTAGACACAGTGGCGGACCTGGAAAATTTTCTGGGCTGGGTGAAGTTTACTTGGGTGTAATTTGGGTGGGGTCGTCGTATAAATTTTTAAAAGCTTCAGTCCTCTTTATATGTATCTTTTGGATTTTTGTGGGTCATCTCACCTAGACATGGCCAGCTCCTAATCGGCCCAGTGGTTCTAATCGGAACCAAATCGGGTCAAGAACTGACTGAACTTGGAACTGATGAAACCGAAATTGGAACCAAGCTCGAAATCAGAGACCATCCGGTTTGGTTCTGATTTCACCTTTTATAAAACTATTAGTTCTGGTATTTTTAAAATTCCTTTTAAAAATTCATTTTTTTAATAAAATTATCCGTTTTAGATGGTTCCGAACTTCAAACGAAACCAACGGTTCCGAACTTAAAACGAAACCAACGGTTCCAAAATCGAAATTGAAACTGACCTTGAACCGGTTTGATTACGGTTCCATGTTTCAGACTAACTGGAAACCAACATGTGTAGTTTCACCATACCAATGAATAGGTTTAAATCGAATCGTGTGTCTACTTTCAGCTCATTTTGTGTACAAACTATTGTTCTCTGGTCCCTATCCCGTCTTATCTACAAAGAAAGAAACTCAACCTAAATTGCATCTATTGGATCTGGTGTGAACGATTCAGCAGAAAATCAAGACTCATTGTATTAGTCATCATGTCGTACCAACGATTCTTACAACTGGCATCGATGCATGACACGAAGGAAGAAAGGCAAGAATGGCATGATAGATAAGGTTTATATATAAACTCTTTGGCTGGGTTTATCACTCATAGGCTAAAATCCCTTTTCTTGATCATCCCATCCTCCTTTTATAGACGTTTTCTTGAATTAAATCCTTTTTGGTTATTGTGCCCGATGTAGACCCAAATTCAGTCCATTAAGGGGCATTTGGACACACGTATCATGTGTTGGTTGAGCAATGTTTGGGCACGTTGGAATACATGAGAAGTCGTTTTGCACATATTTTGCACATTGGACTTAGTGACCTAGTGTCGTGAGTGGGGTCCTTGCTAGTTGTAGGGGGGTCCCACTAGGCACATGGGGGATCTCGCCAGGTGTGCGGGGTACCGCTAGGTGCGTGGGCCCATGCTTGGTGATATGGTGGCAGTATGCGTGGGGCCCATGGTAGTTGGTGGTAGTACATGTGGTGGCCGGTGATGGCACACTTGGTGGCCGATGGCGGCGCTTTTACCCTTGTTTACTCTATAAGTTGATCTTTTTAACATTTCTAAACCGCTTTTATATTTTGGAGGTGTAGGGTTGCTTGGTGTAGGATCATCCTTACTTAGGGGTATTTTAGACTTTTTAGATTGATGATTTTGTCATTTTCTACTATGTAGATTGATCTCTTTAACCTTTCCTAGACCGCTTTAACCTTCTAATAGGTGTAGGGTTGCTTGGTGTGGGATCTCCCTTTGGGTATTTCAGATTTTTCACTCAATGCTTGAGCTTGAGTCTTCGCCAAACATGAGTCTTCTCAATTTTTGAGGTCCTTTCCTACATGTTTTTGTTCTAAATGTCCTATTTTTTTAATTCAAATATGCTTATTGGGGTAAAATGGTCATTTTATAAAAGTTTTGCATGTAGAACTTATTTTGATCAAAATGCCTCATTTTGAGTTTTACAACCCCTTTTTTGAAAGAAACATGCTTGAAATAGTGAAATTTTACTAATAAAGCCTTGAGGGTAAAATAATTATTTTTTATATTTGTCAAAGTTTGATTTTTTTGGTGGGGCTCAATGTAACCCTTATTTTGAGGTTCCTATAAAATTTTGGGTTGGAAATAAGCTTACAAGTGACTTTGTTGAAAGAAACCTTAAAATATCAATGACCACAATTTTGCTTTTAAAGAGGAACTTTTGCAAAACAATTTTTAAAAAAAAATTAGGTGTTTACACTTGCTATGAATTATTCTACCCATGCAAAATAAATCCTAGGATGAACATCTACCATGGCTAGAATTTACATACAATGGAGCTCCTTATCGCACTACGGGACAGACTCTAATTGAAGCTGCATATAGGTACAACCCTCTCACTCCTCTAGATCTATTCAGTCTCAATATAGATCATCTAGAAGACTCAAAAAGAAAGCAATTTACTAAAGATGTTCAAAAATTTCATGAAGATATCAAGAAGAAGACAGAAATCAACTCCACAAATATGCAGAGGTTGCCAACAAGTACAAGAAACCCATTCAGTTTCAGTCAGGGGATTTGGTTTGGATACACCTCCACAAAGAATGATTTCCCCAATAGAGATCTTCCAAGCTAAAGTCAAGAGCAAATAGTCCTTTCAAAGTTCTCGCTAAGGTCAATGAAAATGCCTACACCATTGACCTCTCTAAGCATTATATAGTGTCACATACTTTCAATATCAGAGACCTAACTCCTTATGTGTCATATTCTGAAGATCAGGATGTCCTTCTCCAACCCTGTGAGAATGATGTGGATATCAGTCCAAATTCATCAACAGGGCCCACTCAGCTACACGCCAGTTCCATGAGAAGACAAATTTCTCAATTTATCCAATTGATTCAAAAATATGTTAATAAAAACATCTCCATTAGAAGTGGTTGAAATCCCACGACAGAAAGTCCCAAAAATGTTCTCACTCTTCAAGAACCACAAGCTTTAAATGTTGAAAACTATCAAACTATAAAATTAATTCATAATGGCGCTTTCTAGTATATTTATGGTAAGAATTCGTCCAACACTGTGGGAAACATAGAAACAGTTTAGAAAAGAAAAGTGCATCCATTTCCTAGAGAATTTTGTATTCTCTTATCTAATTCAATTTAGAATCAGTGATGAGATAGATTTATTAGTTCTCTCTTATCAGCCAATTTGTGGTGAGTGAAAAAGAATCACCCATAGATTAAATGTACATGAATAGTGTCTCGGCTCATTCAGAATTGGCGAAAGCATTTGCTGAATGGGAATGCATCACTTCTTTGAATGGTTCCATGCATATTTTATTGTGGAATTTCTGGATGGACTCAACTTTATGTAGGCCTTATATGTTAATGTGGTCTGAACATGGTTGTGGTCTAAGATCAAGTTGTGTGATCGGATTGAACTCATATGAATCTTCAAATGAAGAGTGGCAGGTAAAACTATGCATACTATGATTGTATGCAAACTCAGCTTAGGCTAAGTACAAGTCCCACTCTTTTTGGTTCTTCTGGATGATGGTTTGCAACACTGCATCTAGTGTTCGGTTTACCACTTTAGTTTGACCATCCGTTTAGGGGGTGACATGTGGTGTTAAATAGAAGGTATGTATTGAGCTTCTAAAGAGTCTTCTAAAAGAAACTAAAGAATTTAGTGTCTCTATCTGACACAATACTCTTTGGAACTCCATGCAACCGTACGATTTCTTTAAAGAATAAATCAGTTATAATTTCCGTATCATCTATCTTGTGGCAAGAAAGAAAGTGAGTCATCTTACAAAACCTATCAACAACGACCATTATTGAGTCATTTTGCCTTTGCATCAGAGAGAAACCCAAAATAAAGTTCATGCTTATGTCCTCTCATGGTCGCTCTGAAATGGGAAGAGGCAAATAAAGACCATGTGTTGCTTCTTTATTTTTAGCTTTTGACACACACACATCTCTTAATGAACCTATGAACATCCTTAGAAATGTGGGGCTAGTAGAAGTGTTCTTTGATTGCTTCGATAGTCTTTTTCTCACCGAAATGTCCAGTGAGTCCTCCATCATATCCTTCTTCGATTAGCAATTCTCTAATCAAACATTGTGGAATGCAAAGTTGATTTCTTTTGAACAAGAATCCATCAAGTTGGTGAAACTTACTCACTCTTTTGTCGAGGCAATCATGATAAAGTGAGGAGAATGCATGATCTTCTAGGTACAAGTCTTTGAGAAAGCTTAAATCCCATGAGTTTTGCAATCATAATTGAAATCAAGGAGTGTATTTGTAAAAGTGTATATGCTACTCGATTGGTACTACCTTTCTTGTACCGAATGGAGTAGGAAAAAGTTTCCAAGAACTCTACCCACTTAACGTGCATGTTGTTCAACTTGCTTTGTCCTTTCAAATGCTTTAATGTCTCGTGGTTAAAATGTATGATGAACTTCATGGGGTGTAAGTAGTGCCTCCATGTTTGCAAAGCAGAGATCAAAGCATAAAACTCTTTGTTATAGGTTTGCAAACTGTGTTGTGTCATACTAGTCCATTGAAAATTCCCTTTTCTTTTGAGACAATTAGTTAAGGGGTTGCGATTGTGTTGAAATCTTTGACAAAATGTCTATAATACCTCCGAGAGATTAGTAGGAACTGACCACTCCTTGATGGCCTTGATCTTCTCAGGATCTACTTTCAACTCCATGAGAAGAGATCATGCATCCCAAGAAATTAATATGAGGTTGGCTGAAGTGATAGTTATTAGGGTTGACATAGAGTTGTTGCTCCCTTAGTGCATTGAATACTTCTTTCAATGTGCTAAATGAGCTTCAAAACTTTTGCTATAGATGATGATATCGTCAAAATAGACAACCACGAACCTTTCGATGAATCGCTGAAGGACATGGTTCATCAAGCGCATGAAGAAGCTAGGGGCATAGGATACTAACCATTCATAGAGCTTATTCTTGGTTTTGAATGTTGTTTTTCACTCATCTCCTTCTTTTATCCTTATTTGATAATAGTGGCTCTTTGAATGAATCTTTGAGAAGACTTTGACCCCATGTAACTCATCCAACATGTCATCTAACCGAGGATTGGGGTAATGATACTTGATGATTATTTTGTTGATGGTGCGATTGTCCACACATATTCTTATTGATTCGTTCTTCTTTGGTACCAATAGAGCAGGTACGGAACAAGGGCTCAAAGATTCCCTCACAAAACCCTTGCAATGAGTTCTTCGATTTGATGTTGTAATTCCATAGTTTCTTTTGGGTTGCTTCGATATACCAACTTGTTCGATGAGGTAGCTCCTAAAATAAGATCAATATGATGTTTTATGCCTATAATTGGTTGCAAGCCATTAGAGAGCTCTTGAGGAAAGATATCATAATATTCTTAAAGCAATTGAGAGAACAACAGATATGCGGGTGAGTCTTGCTTTGATTGAGCTTCCCTATTAACCAAGATGAAGACAGGTTGAGACTAAGACAATGCAAGCTCGATCTCTTTATATTTACCAAATAGGTTCTCCTTACAAAATTCTATTTTAGGAGAGCCCTTACTTATTAGTTAATGTGGACTGATAGGAGCCAATGTGATTCATCGTCCTTCTTTTAAGAGCATATAAGTGTTATTAAACCCATCATGTCATATGTGACGATCAAACAACCATGAGTGTCCCAACTGCAGGTGACTAACATCTATGGGAACAACGTCACAATTGATGTTGTCTTGGTATGATTTCCCAATAGAAAATTGAATAGTGACTTGTCGATCAACCCATACCTCGCCTCGGTTATTTAGCCACTGTAATTTGTAAGGATGGGAATGCATGCAGGTGGACAAGTTGAGTTTGATAGCCAATTTGGTAGAAGCAATATTGGTGTAACTGCCTCCATCAATGATGAGGTTGCAAACTTTGTCTTTCATGGTACATCGTGAGAAAAATATATTTTCTCTTTGATTTTTCTCATTGATATATATGTTGTTGAGAACTCTACGATTTACCAACAACTCTTCTTTATTAGCAAAGGCCACTTCTTCATGTGTATCATTCTCCGGTTCAACTTCATTCTCGCTTTCAATTTCATTTGTTGCTTCACACTAAATCATTACCTTGTGATTGGGGCATTGCAAGGCAATATGTCCCCTTCTAAGACATTTAAAACATTTGATGTCCTAACTTCACAAGGTGGAGACTGGTGTTTCCTTTGAATTGTTATATGGCGCTACCTCACTATCAGTAGTATTCCTTTTGGTTGTTGACTCCTTGTGTATGGGAGGTACAGGAACCGAGAAGGGTACTATTTTACTGCTAAGAAATTTGGTTGAGAGATTTTTGGATGAACCTTGTTGATGTCTTTGTTTCACTCTAATGACAAGTTTAATTACATATTGTAAGAAGACACAGGGTTGCAGCTCTATGATCTCGACAATGTCATGGTTCAGTCCGTTGAGAAATCTAGTTGTGGTTTGCTCCTTAGGTTCTTGCACTTCACAACGAACCATGAGGGTCTCGAATTCCTTAACATAATCCTCCACACTCATTCCTCCCATATGAATGCCTTGTAACTTGAGAAATAATTTATGGTTGTAATAATCAAGTACAAATCTCTTTTGCATGAGTCATTTCATTAACCACAACTCCTTACTTCGCCTTCTCCATCACTTCGCTGCTAGTCTTTCAGATTTTTCCACCATAAATTAGCATAATCTATGAATTCTAGGGTTGCTAACTAACATTTCTTATCCTCAAAATAGTTATGATACTCAAAAATCTTTTCTACTCATTGCACCATTCAAGGAACTCTTCAGGTGAGTTGGTTCATTTGAAGGTAGGAATCTTAAACTTGATGGCATGGTCGGCATCATTATGACCTCTTCTGAAGTCACGAGGTCCATGATTCAACAACTTCTTCATCCGTGTCAAAGGTGTGCTTGTATACACTCTTGTGATACGGTGGGGTAGCACATTGAGAACCAGGATTTAGGACTGACTGAGAAAGCTGTGTCATTTGAGCCAGTGTTTTTTCGAATTTTCATTCTAGGGCCAGAAGTCATGCTTGGTCAAAGGATAGGCCTCGAGGAACCGAAGGGGGAATTGGTTCTTCTTGAGTCATGGTGATGAGTGTTTAAGAAGTAACCAAAGGAGGATGTAAGGAAGGTCTGGGTATGGGCACAGTTCAATCAAAAGGAAAAATGTAAGGAGGAAGAAAAAAAAAGAAAATGGGCAAAAGGTTCAACAATTCAGTTGTTGAGTTGATGGTAGGTAAGAGAAGGAGGAATAGAATCATAAAGGATATGAAAATACCCGGGGTTGCATAAACTCATAACGTTAGGAGGTTGCAAGGGAAGATAGGAAGAGCTTGCCACAATCAGAAGAAGTTTTGATTGATAAGAGGGTTGAGTATGAATAAAAACATCACTAACTCAATCACACAAACGGAGTTAGATGAGTAAGAAGCCTTTTTGCAGAGAAGAGAGCCAAAAACCAATTTCTTTTGTTTATTTCTCTTCAATATGTATAGGCTTAGAACAAACCTCTAAATTGATACAAGTAACAACACTAATTATCTCTTACGGATTTTCAAGGCACATGATTACAGAGAGGGATTTAAGAAATGCAAACTACCATTCTAGAATATCTCCTGGTGATAAGCTCATCTCCTGGTGATAAGCTCTAGATAACTAACATTTAATTCTACTAAAATTTCTTAAGCTCTGTTAATACCAAAATAGTTCAATCAATAAACAAGTGGGGAGTTAATTCCAACTAACCCTTTAATGCAAAATGGAGCTAGCTGGTTGGATTACTGCTAATTCCCTTTAGTTTGCAGCTCACATTAGATTAATTTTCCTTGGGCCCCATGTTCTGGTTCCATATCGTTGATTGGATCCATCAATTTCTAGGAGTTAATTTCTTGAGTTCGGCCCAAGCCAACACATGTGTGTAGTTATCCATACCCTATCCAAGCCCTTTAAACTCTTGCTTAAGGGATATATGTATATATATATATGTATATATATATAAGGACATGCAGGATTATTTCCCTAAGCAATATGGGACTAAAGATTTTCCTATGACATTCACATGCACAATATCCTCCTACATAGGATTTAAAACTTTGGACTTTCAACTTTCTTAAGCATTTATCAATTAGGGGTACTAATCATGAATTAAAGGGAATTAATGTTACATGAGGCTTAACTTCACCCAACAATCAATAATTACACCATTAAGTCCAACACATTATCTACCATGATTCGGCTCTGCAGTGAGCTTGGCTACGTTAAGTTTAAATATGGTATAAAATTTACTTTTGGGTGGTGATTTGAGGTTAGAATGAATAACAAATAACAAGGGCGTGTATGATATGCTAGTTGATAATATTGGAGAAACTCATCCATATGTTTGTAGTGTTTGTGGAAGCATTAGTTGGTCTGGATTTGGATGGTGGTAGCACTCATAATGTGGTTGTTCTCACTAAATATAAAGAAGAGTTGAGAGGGGCTAGAGAAGTTGAGGGGATCGATGATATTGTACGAGATGTAGAGAAATGATGAAGATCAGGATTGTGAATACGACGGGAATGAAGATTTATCATTACGAAAAGTCTTTGAATTTGAAGAAGAGTATGATATTGGTTTGAGTAGGGCGATCCTTTTGGGGATGGAGAAGTAAAAAAATAGGTTTGGATGAAGAGTAGTTGCGAAGCCCTGTTGCTTTTGACGATGATGTACCTTCACATGAAGTCGGATTTGATGAGAGTACATTGTATAGGATACAAAATTCTGCAGATAATGAAATTGAAAAAACAAATTTACACTTAGGGATGCCTTAAAAGACTATTATGTGGAGAGGAGTTGTGATTTTGTGTTTATCTACAATAACAGGAGGATAACGGTGAAATACAAGGTAAATTTTGGATTTTATATTCACACATCAAAATATAGAGGGAACAATGTTTTCCAAATGAAGACTTGGAAGTCTCTTAATCAAATAAGCATATTTGGAGATACTTAACATGAACTAAATGTCAATAATGTCACATGAGTTTAATTAACCCAATCATCATTAATTAGTCATTAAGTCTAACAATTTGGGCATTACTGGTGTTCTAACATAGAGTACAAGGAATCTTAGAAATGGTTCCATGGCCAATTATTTGATGACTTTGGAAGCATTTATGATACTTGGTGGGTCTTCATATCTTATAAGCATAAGGTAAATTGGTAACGTTTTATTTATAATTATTTTATGTTCTGTATGAATGCTCTAATATTATTCAATTATTTTAGGAGTTAGAAGAGGCAACGAAATAAAGAGCTAATGTCGGGCGCAAAATACTGAATTTGCTTCATCCGCTTGCATAATAATTTTAGGAGGTCAGAGTAGAAGTTGTTTTGGCATGTAGCATAAATTGTCAATCAAGGTGTCTGATGGAAGAAATAAAGAAACGGAAAACAATATAAGTTTATCCATCAATATTGGTTGTTGGAGATAGAAGAGAATGCCTACAGAACACCTTTTGGTCAGAAGAATGTGCTTGCCGAAAAATGATGCCACATAAATAAATGATTCATGGAGACGGTGACCTATGAGGAATTAAATTTGATGAAGAATCCGATTTCTTATGCTTAAAGAAGATGTTATATAAATAAAAGAATCCGACTTCTTTTGCTCAGGAAAATGCTACAGAAATAACCTATGCCCTTGCACATGAAAGTGGCTTCCGAATAATGGAGGAGGAGAAGGAGGAGGATGAAGAAGCCAAGAATCGGGTGTATCATTCTTTTTTTTGGTTGGATCGATTGCATCAACCAAGATCCAATGCCATTTTCATATACAATATAATAAAACTATTCATTATGCTTTTTCAAACATGATTGATATCTACACACTCCTTTTACTATACACACTCTTGTTTTCTTTTCTCAAAATATTTCTAGTCATTTTCAATTACCCTTCAGTCAGAAAAGGTCCTCCTCTCCCCTTCATGCGTGAATCCGCTTTCTGTCCTCATTTTCGATCGTTCTTCTTTACGTTCCCCCAACTCTCCATGAGAGAATCAAAAAATGATTTATGTTGTGTGGTTTGTGAGAGTTAGTTCCGTCTATTCTTCCATTGAAAAATGAAGAAAACGAAGAATCAAAAGAAAGAAAGAGGGAAATGAAAAAAAAAATGATAGAAAAGTTGATTCAAAGGGGGATTCTTCGATTTTTTGATTTATGTTGTTGATTTGGTTTTGATTTTTCTTTTTTTAGTTGTTTTGATTGATTTCTAAACTAGAATTGAAAATAACAAATTAGACCATCCTGACAGAAGAGATGCGCAAGGAGTATGTCTTCTGTTAGGATGCCCTAGTTTTTTATTTTCAATTATTTTTCATATGTTTTTTGATTCTTTTTTCTTTTGTTATTGATTCTTATGGTTGTTGTTTTCTTATTATTTAGTTGAGTCTCTTCTTATTATTGATTTCATTTTTAGTTTTATTTTCTTATTGTTTTTAATTTTTATTTTTTTATTATGTCTTTTTTCAATCATATTCATAGAAATATGTATTGAGCTATGAAGAAGACAATAATGCTAAGTACAACTTTTGTTGCCGGAGTAAAAAGATCCGACTAAATATACTTTTAATGGAATGGTATGAGAGAGGAGAGATTGGGTAAAAGCACATTTGATGGAATTTGATGAGAAAGGAGAAATTGGGTGAGAGAGGAGAGAAATTTTGTGATAGAATGTGAAAGAAAATAATATTTATATGAAGAATAATTTTTATATTTAGTGAAAAAAGATATAGTAAAAAGGGTATGCAAATAACAAAGTCCCTTTCGAAACCCTCAAAATATTTGAAGTTTCACTCTTAACACTCGAAAGAAACGTGAGAGGTGTTAGTGGACACATGATCCTTTTCATATATATATATATATATGTATTTGTATATATATTTATATATATACCGCTTCATTTTCGTATCCGTGTTCGTGTCCAGTTCCATGCAACATAATTGATTCCCGTTGCGGCGGGAACTTTTCCCTCCAAGAGTTCCTTCGGAGAAATATCGCGTCTTCCCAAACATCGTCCGATCGTTTCCCATTTCCTTTGGTGTTCGGTTTTCTTTTCCATCCGGCCATTCGTTGGCGATCCTGAGGTCGGCGATCAAGAAAGATCCGTCTGATGCTGGAGGACGACGATGCGCCGTCGGAAAAGTCTCTCTGTCCGAGTAATCTTGACGTCGTCCCACCAACCATTGACTCTTCGTCGTCGTGGGCAGAAGGAACTCCCCCCAGCTCAGACGGCAAGAGGAGGGAGTTTCCGGGACTAATTCCGTTGCAAAACCCGAGGGCGACGGCCGGCACAAGGAAGAGTCTCCTATTTGCTTGGAAATCGCAAGAGTTTTCCGGCGACGGAGAAACCATTGCGGGAAAAGTTGATCAATGTCGTGAAAGTGGGCATGGAAATAAGCAGGAGCCTCCAGATTGTCGTTTTGGTCGCCTTCCGGTTTCGACAATAGCAGAGGAAACGTCTGCCGCTATTAGAGATGAAGGCAAACGAAGTTTTGCGTCAGACGAGCATTCTTTCAACAGGATAAGAAGAAGCGCCAGGCTGCCGACAAAGAAATCTTTTGGATTCGAAGTTGATAGTGGGAAAAATCTTTTCGTTTCCGGCTCCTCTGAGCAAGATTTACAAGAAAAGGATGAATCTGAGCGTACAGGAAAGCTCGAAAATGATCAGGAGCAGAAGATTTTGGGGAATGAAGGCGAAAATGTTTCGACGAGGAAATTGTTGGGGAGGGATATCGTTGGCAACAAGGGAGAGTTGAAATCTGATGGAGGAAGAACTGTTGGAAAGAAGAGAATTGGGTCTTCGGAGGGAAAGACTTCCCCAAGAAGGAGCCGAAGAATTGCAAGTAAGCACGCCGTTGTGGCGCCCCATTGTGTGGATTTCTATGGTTATGAGGGAGCAGATGGTACCTCCGAAGACGTGATTTCCAACCCTGAAATGGAGATTAAAGACTTGAACAAACCCTCTGTGGCCGGCAACCGCAATGAAGAATCCGTAGATGTGGACCGTCCTGACATCGTGAACTTGGTTAATGAACAAAATGAAGAATCATGCCATGGATTCAGCCGCGATTGATGATGATTTTGATAACGGATAAAAATCTGTGTTACTTCGTTCAGTAGACAGGCTTATCATATCTAAAGGTTCTTCATCAAAGGCACCGGAAGGAAAAGGTAAAGAGGTAGTTGTGATAAGTGATGAGGAAACAAAATCAGAAGTGAACTTGAGAAAGCCGCGAACACCCTACGTATCATGAGGAATTATTATGGTCGGCTATTGGATTCAGAGTTGATAGTTGAACAAAATGCAAACGAAGAAAGTTTGAAAGCTCAGGAGGATAAAACCGCACCTGTTATTCCAGACAAAAGTACCTTTAAGATGGAGGATAGAAGACATCAGAGAGAGCTACCTGAATGGAAGAGACGCGAGAATCGCAAGATCGCGGTAAGTTACGCTCGTAAGTTTGCTCATTGCAATGCTGAAAGAGCACGGGCATCTTCACGAACTCCAGCACAAAATGGCACTGACAGTCTCGAAGTTGAAGATTGGCCAGGTCCTTTTTCCACAGCCAAGCAGATTGCAATGACACAGAAAGAAAGACTGGCTGCACGCCTACATAAACTTGCAGGCTGTCCAGATTCGGCTCCTATTATTGATTGGACACCTTCAAGACAAGGAGGAAGCAATCAAGTCTCTAGAGCATGCCCTTCTCTGAGAGAATTGTCTCGGTGGAATCTGTGTAAGCACATTGAAGACGTTGTGTCGCTTGAAGGCATACCCTGATGAATTCTTGATTGACATAGGGCATACACTTTGTGCTTCAAGAAAGATGGATTCTCGTGTGCTTGGGCAAATTCTGGAGGTGTCCCAGAACGAAGTTAGTATTCCAGACTGCTCAAATGTGACAGAAGAGGCACTTGAAAAGGCATGGTTTAGAATGCACAGCCTTCATCAACTAAGAGTATGTGCTAAACGTACTGCACTTTTGTTGGTTACTTCTTTTTGCAGAACATCTTGTTCTTTTGAGTGGTTATTGCTTGTTTAGTAATATTTCCATGGCTTCATTGGGTGGTAAGTCTCGGCAGATGAAATCTGTGTTTCCACATGGTACCAAAATGCCTTTGTAAGATAGGGCAATCCCGTACCCGTTAAATGTTGTTGTCTAGGAATACCTTTTATTAAACCAATCCAAGTATAGAGTTCTTTGATTGTCAGAAAACATCCATTCATTTTATGTTTTGCAATGTTGTAAATATCATAATATCATAGTACCTGGATATATTTGGTGTCTATTTAGTCTAGTATCAACGAGTGTTGTTTGTATTGTATTGTATATCATTTTTCTCCATGAGACAGGTGCATTATATCATATCATAAATGTTTAATTAAAAAATTGACAGTTAATAATTCTTTTCTAAAAATTTGTTCTTGGGACCTCTAACGTTAAACTTATGTCATGGAACTTTATAAATAATAACTAATACTATCAATAAATTGCTTGGACCTCTAACTTGTAATAACTCCTACCCTTGAACTTTATAAATAATAACTAATACTATCAATATATGGAATGCAAGTTTGATCATTTCGTTACTTCAAAGGACAGAAATTAAAATTGGCACACATTGTAGCCCCCCAAAAGAAAATTTTAAATACCTAGGGTCAACTTTTAAGAGTGATGGCAAAATTGATCGAGATGTTACGCATAAAATTAATGCTGATTGGTTAAAATGGAGAGGAGCATCAAGTATTCTTTGTGATAAGAAGATATTATTAAAGTTAAAAGGTAAATATTATAGAGCAACAATTAGACCTGCCATGTTTTATGGTTTTGAGTGTTGGGCAGTTAATCATCATCATGTACAAAAGATGTCTATGATAGAAATGAAGATGTTGAGATGGATGAGTGGTCATACAAGAAAAGACCGTATACATAATGAGGTTATTAGAAACAAATTAGGAGTGACACCAATAGAGGATAAAATGAGAGAATATCGTTTAAGATGGTTTGGACATATAAAAAGAAAATCAAAAGAAGAACCTCTAAGAAGGTATGAAAAACTAAAATTGGAAAGTATTAAAAGAGATAGAGGACAACCACAAAAGTGTTGGAAAGAAACAATAAAGAATGATCTAGCTTATTGTGAGTTAATTGCTAATATGACACATGATAGGGCTTTGTGAAAACAAAGAATCCTTGTAGCTGGCCCCGTCTAGTATGAAAAAAGGCTTAGTTGTTGTTGTTATTAATAAATTTGTGCTTGGGTAACTCCTACCATTGAAACTCTATAAATAATAACTAATACCATCAATAAAATATATGCAGACTCTAATCGTTCATAACTCCTATCATTGGAACTCAATAAATAATAACCAATACCATCAATCTTGGGACACTAACAGTTAATAACAGGTAATACCATCAATAAATAACAACCATAAAAAAGAGCATATCGCTTGATAGAGAGCGATAAGTTCTTATGAGGCAATACACTCCCGTGTTGTTCGACATGTATCATTTTAGTCCATGATACGATACGTATCGTATCATATCGTTCTATATCGTAATTTAATACTAAAAAATTGGTAAAAATCCAAAAAAATAGGAAAAAATTGATAATTGTAAAGAATTCATATAATGCAAAAGTTTAGTACATATTCATCATTCACCATTTAATAATTGAGGAAGAATTACATATTTTAAGGCATAATTCTTAGAAAAAAGTACAATTTTCATAATTAAAAAAATGCATTTACACATTGTAATTAAGATCGTCAACTAAATAATCTTCAACTTCTCTTTGCTAAAGATCCTCACTACCTTCTGCTTCAAAATTAAAATCTTCATCCCCTTCATGATGTTGTTGGGCTCCTAAATTAATCCATGGAATATCTTCTTCGGTTATGAGTACATTTGCTTTTTTATCTTTAATAATTCACTCCTCTAATATATCAAAATTATCCAAATCAAATTGGTTTTCTTCTCTATTTAACTTTTTTAATTGCTTGGAAGAAAGAAAGATAAGTAATTAATAAATACCATTAACAATTGAAGTCAAACAAAATAAAGATTAATACAAGATTACCTCTATCGAGGCTGCATGCTAAACGGATGAAAACTAAATCATTGAGCCGTTTATGTTCTAACCTATTGCGTTTTTTTGTGTGGATGTGTTCAAAGAAACTTTAATTCCTTTCACAACCTATTGCACTAAAGGTTTGACTCAAAACTCTTACTGCGAAATCTCTAAGATTTGGACAATCACTTCCAAACCTATTCTACTAAACATATGATTGAAAAAGATAAACATCAAAACATTATGAACTTAATCCACAATAAATGTAAGATTTAAGAAACTTAAATATGAAGATAAATAGTTTACCTGGGCGCATATTAGTGCGGTTGCGAATTGCTACAGGTAAGCTCATTAAGTGAAGAGTATTATCATTGATTTCCATCTCTCGATGGATAACATACTCTCATCAGGGACTAATCTGTCTATACAATAAATGATACCTTGTCTATATAATAAATGATATCTCGGTTTACTTCACTGTCACTTTTAGAGCTTGCTGAGTACTTGAATGTTGGGTTTATGTAATAAGTTGTTGCATGAATAGGCTGATGCAAATGTTTGTTCCATATGTTATCTATAATGTCCCACATGGGCACATAATCCATCTTTTTTCCATTAAAATTACTTCTAATGACTTCTTTTACCCTATTCATGGCTTCATAAAGATAGTCCTCACTATCAGCCAAAATATACTCCATAAGACTGCCTTTGAAATCTCATTTAACTTTTTATTTTTTCGATTTTGAGGTAACTCTGCAAATTATTGTCACTCATCTGAGAAGAATATTTTGTTCAAGGCTTGCTTTTATTTCACAATGCTCTCTACATATAAGAAATTAGTTGCAAATCGAGTTGCAACTGTACGAAGGAGTATTGCATTCCAAATCATACATAATACAAAAGCATGGTTGTAGATAAATTTGATGATATCTTGGAAACACTCAATTGCTACCTTTATCTCATCCATCTCATCAATATCCTTCAGGATGAGATCTAAACAATGGGTTACACATGGTGTCCACTAGAAAGTCCCATAATTATCTGCTAACTCCTTTCCAACTACTAATGAACTGGACTACATTCTCTAGCCCAACCTCGGATATCACCTTATCAAACTCTTGCCTTAGGACCTCTACAATATGTCTCTCTTCTGACATGTCTAGAGATCTAAAAAATATAAGACATTGACAATAGATAAGAAAGTTTAGCAAAGTCCTTCTTCACCTATTTGTCCATTCGTCTGTCATGATCGTGTATCTTCTCCTTTCATGACTCTCTCAAAGTCAAATAATATTCTTGCACTTCAAGGACAATCTTATCTAATAGTTTCCCTCTCAATTTTTGATAATAAGGTATCTGATACCGTAAACTATTGTTAGCAATTGCATCTGTCATTGCTTGAAAATAAAAATTGTTTGCTAGGAATACATGCATCATAAAATCATCTGCCCACTGTAAGGTCTGCTTGCTCATGTAAATGCTCTAAAGCCATAGCAATACGAATTTCAGGTTAAGTAACATGTGTAGTGCTAGAAGAAAAAAATGATTGTATGCCAGAGGAAGCTCTTCTATACTCCTTCCTCTTCTACCACTTCTACTTACAAAATCTTCAACAATCCTCTTTCCTTTCGTTGATACTACTACCAACTTTTGTCCTACCATCAGAAGGAATACTATAACTCAATCCAATAGCATCATTATCCTCTTCCTGAAACATCTCTAAATCATCTGTAGACATTGCTTGCCCCCTCCTTCAATTATTGGAGGGCTTGCCCCCTCCTTCAAATCTCCACTGTTTACTCCTTATCTTTTGTCAATGTTTTCTATTATTGATTATCCGTTGTGTTTTTCACTAATTTCAACATGGTATCAGAGCGTATAAGGCTGTTACATCAAGTTTTTTAAACAAAGATCATGTTGAGAAAGCGGCTGCAACGAAGACTCAAAGGGACCAAGGTGGTTATCAAAAGCTTGTGCAGGAGGATGTAGTAGAGTTTGAAGATACCTACTGATATTGGTAAAGTTCTCTTTATGGTGGATGCGATCGACGAATATGCAGTTGGCAGCTCAAGAAATGTCACTTTAGATGGCATCTTCGGTGGCATTCGAAAAGGTCTCCAAGAATCATAAGCGTGTTGTCTTTGATAGGCGTTGGTTGGCTGTGATCCCGGTGAATCATAATAGCAACTTGGGGCAGAGATTGACAAAATATATTTGCAAGTATGCATGCGGGCAAAGGAAAGGTTTCGTGTGTGTCGCAATGGAGATGGGCTACCCTATAGTCCCAGTGTTTTGCTTTGGTCAGGGCGTGACATATGACTGGTGGAAACCAAAGGGAGATTCATTTATAAGAGAGGCATCTTTATGTACGTTTAGCCCAGAAACTTAAATTTGCTCCACTTCTCGGGTGTAAATGGATCACCAATACCCAAGAGGCATCCTATGTATCTTGTGATGGGGAAACCAATTGAAGTTGAGAAGACTGACCAACCTACCCAAGAAAAGTTTGTTGGGACTCCTTTTATGGTTGTCTGTGATCAAGCTCCTATAAGGACCTAAATAAGGATTCTCTGTAAAGCCTTTGCAACAAATCTCCAAAGTCAATTTACAAAGTTTAAGGCTTCTTTACAGAGAGAAAAGTTCAATATAACCTCTAAAAGAGATTCATTTATACTTCCGAGTGGCTGTTTCGAATTAGTTCAGCAAGAAAGTGGTGCTTCATCATACAAACATCAGCAGATGGAGGCCTTGCACAGCCTGAAAAGTTGAAAAAGGAAGTTCTCAAGGAAGAAGAAGAAGATGATGAAAAAGGAAGTTGTTGGTGGCAAAAAAAAAAGCAACATGGAGTAACGACGGTGGCTGACCCATTCTTTTCAGATTTTTCAAAGAAGGTCCCACAAAATCTTAAAAGAAATATTTGAATTGTTTGAGAAAAGGTAATTTCATTGCTTTTTGAACTTCAAATGCTGGAAATGGAAGTTACAGATTACTTTTCCTGATTTTGTGGAAAGCAAACCTGAAAGGTAGATATGGAAAGTAGATTTCCTGATTTTGTGGGAAGGAAACCAGAAGAATAGTTATGAAAAAGGAAAGTTTGATGATAAGATAAAAAGGGAAGTTTTATCCCCACGATTTAGGAAGGGAAAAGTGTTAGCTACTGCCAATATCTGCATAAAGAAAGTGGCTGCAGAGAAAGGGGATTCTAAAACTCAATCATCAACATTACGTGAAGAAGAAAATATTTTTTTGCCACATGTCACTTTGAAGTTAATGAACTAGGTCTGATGTTGATAGATGCTGAAGTTGAAGTAGATGCCACTTGAAGAATACGCTGCACAGTTATGTAGTTAGAGTCGATGAGGAAGGTTGATGAGATGATATTATAAAAGGCTAACAATGAATACGCAAAACTTACTCATCTGAAAGTAAAGTCTACCTCCCTTACACATACCTTATACCAATATTGTGTGCCTCTTCGGCATAGTGTGTGCCTATTCATAGTGTTGTTTTTCAAGAGCAAGATTAAGAAAAACTTTATAAATTTGTTCGAGATAAGGCTATATCGGGAAAGCAAAGACTTGAAATCAAATATTGGCCCAAGAAGTTCTGCTATAGCACAGGGAATGAAGGCCTTAGTGAGAAGGCAACGACCCTTATCGATTACTGTTAGAAATAGATCGTTGTTATAAGCCTTCAACATAGAGGTTATGGTTACAATGAAGAAAGTCGTTGGTGCCTTTCTTGCAGTACTGCAGAGTATCAATTGTGATCCATGGGAAACAATTTGTTCATACTGAAATTTGTAGCTATGAGAGCTGTTGAAAAAAAAGATAGCCATGAAGGCTGAATTTAAGAATTATTGCAGTTAAACAGCTGTTGAAAATTATCGTATCTATGAAGCCGCTGAAGATGAACAGTAAGTTGAAGAAGATTACAACCATGAGGGTTGCTGAAAAGTGTTGTAGCAAGGAAGCTTCCTTGAAAATAGACAACCAAGAGGGCTGTAAAATTCAGAAAAGATACAGAAAATATGAATTCATACGTAGTAAGTGTCTTCTTATTTAGTTAAACAACAAAATTGGAAATAGAAGAGAAAGATAGAATGTAGAAAATCAGTTTACTTTTCACTATATATGCATGACAAATCAAATCATAGAAGAAGCTAGAGGAATTTGTTGGTATAGAATGTGGCAGTATCACCAAGAAGCATGAAAATTAAATCTTTGAGTTGCTGAAGTAAACAGCTAGGAGGGCTGGAAAAGTAACTGCAATCACGATGTGAAGGGTCACAAACCGACTAGTATGAGCACAAGTGTGTATTCTGCTATTTGAGTGGTAGAGAGAGCGCACCCAACCAACACACCGGCAGCAGCCACCATGTGAAGGGGCGCAAGAAAAGCCGTGTGAAGTGTGTATGGTGGAGATAGTACCTCTTACCACCAAAGATCAACTTTCTCAAGAGTAGAAAAACATGACTTTTCAAGTGTAGCTGCCTAATCACTTCATGGAGAAGAAGAAAGAGATGGAGCAACCGACACCCATAGAAGGGTTGTGTGCTACCCATGTGTTCTTGAATGTTCAAGTTGATTTAAAGAAGCCTCAATGAGATCATTAGTGTATATGTGGTGAAGAAAGAACCAGTTTTTCGACAAGTTTGGAGTTCGAAGTATCTCATTCCCAACTTAAAGGGGGTGTTGAAGAATATGATTTTAGGGTCTGTTTTAGTAAATTTGATGTTTTAAGTATTATTATAATTGCTCGTAGTACTAAGGGCATTTTGGTAATTTTTTATTTTACAACCCATTATATAAAGGTGGAAGTTTGTATTAGGGTTGAGAGTCTGATTAATAGAGAGTGAGAAAGAGACGGGGGGGGTGGTCTCCATTGGAGGGCCTGCCCCCTCCTTCAAATCTCCATTGTTTACTCTTCATCATTTGTCGATGTTTTCTATTATTGATTATCCGCTGTGTTTCCCACTAATTTCAACATGGACAATAAAAATTTAGGAAAGAATTCTGTACTCATCTATCCTCAATTACATTTTCTGAACACCAGTTGGAGAAAATATGTGATCATGATATATCCCTGATGTTTTGTGTTTGCGTGTGTGCACGTGTGATGTTACTTGTACAATGACTATCTGCTTGTACAAGGATCATAAAGCTCAAAGATGAGAATAGATGACAGACACCCCGAGTGTATATGGCACTCCACCTTACAAAGATTTGCACTACAATCTCAGACTACGTTTGATGCTTGTGGTAGTAATTTATTTTTAGACTTATTGGTATTGCTTTCTAGTACTGGGGTTGTATATGTGCTTTCTCTCTTTTTTTCTTCCCTACTTCTTTAACAGCTGTTCGTATGGTAGAAGTGAAAAAGTATTGGTGCGTTGTGTCTTCATACTATAAAAGGATTATCTAGTTAAGGAGAAGGTGGCATAACAGGATAATGTAAAATCAGCAAGACATGGTTACAGTAGTTTGGCATCTAGATGTAGGGATGTGCATGGACCAGGCCATACTGGTCCTGGGAAGCTCCTGCCAGGCTCTAGACAAAACCAATGATTTTTTTGCTTCGCAGGTCTATACAGGGTGCAGCTTGGTCTGTCCCAGATAGAATGCACCCATTGATGTTTTTCTTTTTCTATTTTAAGCAAAAAATCGAAAGTGTCAATAGTGGCTAGCTTTTTGATATTTGTCAGTGTTCTTTTGCTAACATTTATCTCAAACAAAAAATTATTTCCATTCATAAAAAATGATGGTAGATATTTCAGTCTCTATCTTTTGACTCAACAGTATGACACATACACAATTTTAAATAAAAAGGATGACACACAGGCACAATTTCTTGTTCTTGACAGAAGATTCAGTACAACTAACATACTTCATTGAGTGACAGACAGGGACTAATGAGCTTACCAAACTAGATCTACTTTTTATAGTTTTGACTTGTCTGCTTAACTAAGCCTAGATTTTGAATTGACATCGGCTGCTTATTTAAGCTGCCTATAATCTAGTAACCTAGTTTAAATCATGCCTTTTCTGGGCTAAGCTCAAGTTGGATTGTACGCCCTATCTGTGAGATGTCTAAATGGAGCTCCAATCTTAAGAAATGTTGAATATTGTGATGATAAAAAAAATTTGAGTAGCTCTAGTAATCTTTAAGTAGCATAAAATATAATGTTATTCTTTTGGATTTAATGCAGGCGTGTCAAAAGGCATATCAGACTCACAATCAGGAACCTACTTAACCAGCCCACCTTGTATGGGAAAAGACTTTGTTGTTGTTAAACAAATAATGAAACAGCTCCATAGAGAATTTCACGAACAGAGTTATAGTTTCTAATAGAAAGTTTAACACAAATTACGAGAAATTCTTTAACCTGGAAGAAGTACTGTACTTGCACATGAGCAATAAATGATTGAGTCTAGGACCCTAAAATTTATAGTGGACCTTGAGGAATTAGTGCTGACCACCATCGTGACATATTTATGTAGGCATATATATGATATCTTCTGCACAATACTGCACTATATGACTTAGACACACTATGTCATGTAGCAAACAGAATACAGGACCAACGTATGCTATTGAATACCAGATGCGGGTTTAGAAGAAGTGTTTGGTTTTACAATTTTATAGTCACATTGTTGTTAAATTATATATATATATATATATATATATATATATATATATATATATATATATATATATATATATATATATATATATATATATATATATATATATATAGTTGCAAGTATTAGAAAAAAATGGACTATGGACCAACCTCTATTAGGATATAAGGGAGACTCAGGTGAGCATAATTCACTAAGATACTTTCCTAGAGTCTGATCATCCTTTTAAACATGTGCCTGCTTTCCGCTAAGCAAGTTGGTCACTTCAAGGTCTCTTTGCAAGAGTGAGAAGTGAACATCTTGAAAATTGAAAGAAGCAGAAAGGGAAACGTGGTTAAAGATGGTTAGCAATATCATAAAGTTGAACTGAAAACGAAATGTGAGTCCAACAGAAGGTGAAACAGAAAAGGAACTACTGTCCGAGATATAAGAAAATAAAGTTAGGCACTTGTTATGGGTTTTAAGTAATTAAAGCACTTCATTTCTACCAATTTCATTTTTTATGTATTTAAAGAAAGTTACAATAACTCCGTCCATGTAAGGGATCACCCTTGCATTGCAGGTCCCAAGCCCGGATAAAGGAGGAGGGTTGTGTTAGGCTTCCGACAGCTAGCGTAAAACTTCGTCGGATTTTATAACATGGA
Organism: Brasenia schreberi; assembly: GCA_036023115.1. Lineage (NCBI taxonomy): Eukaryota > Viridiplantae > Streptophyta > Magnoliopsida > Nymphaeales > Cabombaceae > Brasenia > Brasenia schreberi. Next base: position 9,130,267 of record JAYKKT010000073.1, read on the forward strand.
TTACAAAAATTATCAACATTGCATTGGGGCGTCCCTGCCTAGCGACGTGCTGCACAGCTCGAATGTAGTAATAAGTAAGCAAGGGCCACTACATTTTCGCCCGAATGTAGTGAATCAATTGCAGAGAGGGATCCCACATCATGGACGGGTGTGGGTAAAGAAATTAGTCTCGCTATATTGCCGCCCGAATGTAGTGAAAATTTTCAGAGAGGGTCTCCGCATTTTGATTATGGATGGATGCGGGGGTAAGGAAGCTAGTCCTAGATAATAAGATTCGTATTGGTTCTTGGAATATCGGAACATTATCCGGTAAGCTAATGGAGGTGGTAGATACTATGATTCGGAGAAAGATTCATATTCTATGTTTACAAGAGACAAAATGGGTTGGAGAAAAAGCAAAGGAGATAGAGGATACAGGTTTTAAATTATGGTACTCAGGTAAAGAAAAGGATCGAAACAGAGTTGGCATTATCATAAATAAAGATTTAAACAAGAGTGTAGTAGACATACAACGATATGGTGACTGAATCATAACGTTGAAATTAGTGTTAGGAGCAGAGGTTTTGAATATAGTTTGTGCTTACGCACCCCAAGTAGGACTAGAAGATAGTATAAAGACAGTTTTTTGGGAAGAGTTAGATAAGGTGTTTCAAAAGATTCCACAAAGGGAGATGATTTGTTTAGGAGGAGATTTAAATGGACATGTCGGTAAAGAGGCATTAGGATATCAAGGGATTCATGGAAACTTTGGTTTTGGGGATATAAATGAGGAAGGTAGGGAGATTTTAAATTTTGCTATGGCATTTATCTCTTTATAGTCAATACAGTCTTCAAAAAATGAGATGAACATTTAATTACTTATAAGAGTGGCTTATCACAAACACAAATTGATTACTTTATTTGTAGAAAAAAAGATAGAGCGTGTTGTAAAAATTGTAACGTAATTCCAGGAGAAAGCTTAATCACCCAACATCGACTTTTAGTTATGGATTTACAAATAAAAAAATGGACAAAGAAGAAAAGAGTGCATCGAGCTATTGAGACTATAAATGGTGGAACCTCAAAAGCGAGAAAGAAGATATATTTAAACAGAAAGTCCTTCAAGGAGATGTTTGGAATTATGTTGGTACACCCTGTGATATGTGGAACAATAATACATATTAGGAAAGTGGTGAAACATGTGTGAGGTGTATCTAAGGGAGGTGTACCGGCACAAAAAGAAGCTTGGTGGTGGAGTGAAGTAGTGTAAAATAAAATCAAGGCAAAGAGGGCATGTTACAAAAGCTAAAATTTAGGAGGATTTATATAAAAAACTCAACTCAAAATAGGGTGAAAGAGATATTTTTAGGATAGCTAGGGCTAGAGATAAGAAAACTAAAGATCTTAATTATGTTAGATGCATCAAGGACGAGGATGAAAAAATTCTAGTGGCAAATGATGATATAAGAAATAGATGGAAAAACTATTTTTATAAGCTTTTTAATGAAAATAAAGATGTTAGTATTAGCTTAGGAGAGTTAGCCAAATCAGAAAATTATATAAACCACAATTTCTACCGACGTATTCAAAAGAATGAAGTCAAAGAGGCTCTTAAACATATAAAGGGTGGTAAATCGGTAGGACCAGATAATATTCCTATAGAAGTTTGGAAAATACTAGGAGAAATAGGAATCACTTGGCTCACAAGACTATTTAATGAAATATGGAAAAACCAAAAGATACCCGAGGAATGGAGAGCAAGTACACTTATACCCATATATAAGAACAAGGGAGACATTCAAAATTGTGTGAATTATCGAGGTATCAAGTTAATGAGTCATACTATGAAATTATGGGAAAGAATTATCGAACGTAGGTTAAGACAAGTATCAAGTACAACAGAGAACCAATTTGGGTTCATGCCAGGCAGATCTACTATTGAAGCGATTCACCTTTTGAGACGTCTTATGGAACATTTTAGAGCAAAAAAGAAAGACCTTCACATGATATTTATTGATTTAGAAAAAGCTTATGATAGGGTACCGAGGGAGGTTCTTTGGAAAACTTTAGAAAAAAGAGGTATCCCATTGACATATATTAACCTTATAAGAGACATGTATGATGGTGCAAAAACATGTGTGAGGACTCATGAAAGAACAACAGACTTCTTTGAAGTTAATATTGAGTTACATCAAGGATCAACTTTAAGCCCATACTTATTTATAATGGTGATGGATGAGTTAACAAAACATATTCAAGATGAAGTACCTTGGTGTATGTTATATCAGATGACATTATATTAGTGGAGGAGTCTAAGGAAAAAGTTAATAGAAAATTGGAACTATGGAGAGAAACATTAGAAAGCAAAGGCCTCTGACTTAGTAGAACAAAGACAGAATATATGGAATGTAAGTTTGATCATTTGGTTACCTTAGAGGACATAGAAATTAAAATTGGCACACATTACATCCCTTAAATGGAAAGTTTTAAATACTTAGGGTCAATTTTTCAGAGTGATGGAAGAATTGATGGAGATGTTTCGCATGGAATTAATGCTGGTTGGTTAAAATGGAGAGGAGCATCTGGTATTCTTTGTGATAAGAAGATACCATTAAAGTTAAAAGGTAAATATTATAGAGCAGCAATTAGGCCTGCCATGTTTTATGGTTCTGAGTGTTGGGCAGTTAATCATTCAACATGTACAAAAGATGTCTGTGACAAAAATGAAGATGTTGAGATGGATGAGTAGTCATACAAGGAAAGATCGTATACATAATGAGGTTATTAGAAACAAATTAGGAGTGGCACCAATAGAGGATAAAATGAGAGAATATCGTTTAAGATGGTTTGGACATATAGAAAGAAGATCAAAAGAAAAACCTCAAAGAAGGTATGAAAAACTAAATTTGGAAAGTATTAAAAGAGCTAGAGGATGACTACAAAAGTGTTGGAAAGAAACAATAAAGAATGATCTAGCTTATTGTGAGTTAGCTGCTAACATGGCATACGATAGGGATCTGTGGAAACAAAGAATCCATGTAGTCCCTGTCTAGTATGGGAAAAAGGCTTAGTTGTTGTTGTTGTTAAAGAAAGTTACAATCTAATATGCTCTTTTAAGTGACAAAGATACTAGTTTTGTCTTTACAATTATTAAAAAAGATTTCTTCTAGAATCTTTTAATGAGTGCATCAATAACAAACATATGAAGCACATTAACGTATATGAAATGCATGAAGCGTAGGAAAGAACTCCGAAAATATGAAATGAGCATACAAGTGCAAAGGATACCTATCCTCATCAAGTTTTTGTTACAAGAAAATGATGTGCAATTTCTACTTACGGTTGCAACTTCTGTTAGCTTTGGTTTTAACTTGTAATGCGTTAGAATGGTAGAAATTGGAAATATGGAATGAAGTTTGCTGCTCTAACTACCCTTGGGATGGGGTTACAACTTACATTACTGGATATTGTGAAGAAATTAGGTTCATATTAGATTGATGATAGGACCATGGTCGCTCTTGGTATTGGTCAATTCCTCCCTGATCCAACTCCGCCAATGTGTTTCCTATTAATGTTTTAGTTTGTGATGCTTACCATAGATCCAATCATCAGCATCTTCAATAATAGGACTTATATGCCCTTTAACCTTAAAAGCCTTTTTGAATTAACCTAGGCATAAACCCTAAGTTTTGTGCAACACCTTATAAGCCCTTCTATCATCTTTTCTCCTTTTCACATTCAAGTTTGTAGACATGAAAATTTTCACTCCCAAGCTATGAAAACTCGAAGTGAACCTTTTCGTATCTACGCTTGCCCGAGCGTGCCAGCTAGTTTACACAAACTAGCAAAGGTATTAAAAATTTTTATACTTCGGCGATTGTAGGCAAACAGATTCTTTTCGCTTAAACCTTCTTGAATCGATGCTCAAGGGTCGGTTTAAGCGCTTAGAAAACTTCAATTTAAAACAGGTTTTACTTCAAATCACGTGAATGATCGAAGCTTTGAAAGAATTTTGGTTTTGTGCACTTTTGATTTAATGTTTTGAAATGAACACGTCTTTTGTTTTCAGGGCCTGTTTCTAAAGTCGATCCGGGTAAGTTACAGGTCTCCAAAAATTCTCAAAATTTTACCAGACGAAGCTGTTAGTGTGGAGAACCTTGTGCCTTTTACATATCTCAATTTGAAGAACTATTGAATCAAAATTAAATGTTTTAACATACCTAAACTCACTGAACCGGAATTACTCTGTCCCATAAATACAAAGGCTCAAAGATGAGCCTGTATCTCTATGATCTGAATTCCAAATTTAATGATTTTGGTGTTGTTGGAAAGCTATGGATGTCAGCTTTCCAATGCACTAAGAATCACATGAATTGGATTCCTATAGACAGAGATATGAGACTTTTACCCAACCTCTGTTTCAGGAAATCCGACTGTGCAAAATGTGTTCAGAAAGTGCTTTGGTCTTGTTCCACTTTTATTATGGGGTTGGACGGCTCTAAAAATCTTGCAAATTTTATTTAGAGTGGCCTAATGTGTGTGGAATATGTGTGCCAAGTTTCAATCTAATCGGAGCAAACATCAAGAAATGAAAATTACAGAAAGAAACAGATACAGAGATGCTGAAATCATGTTTTTTGTTTTTATGAATGTAATGATGCAAACTCACACGAATTTAAATTGCACCCACTCTACATCACGAATTAAAACTCACGCGAATTGAAATTGCAGTCACTCTATGTCCCAAATTAAAATTCACGTGAATTGAGATGTATATATTAGCTTAAGCATATAGGAGATTAGAAGTATAAGACGATTATATAATATATTGGGGAAGAAGAACAAACATATAGAGTGCAAGTGGGTGTAATAGTGATCATTCATCAATTAAAATGAAAAGCAATGAAAGCTAATCACTATTACAATGTGGGGCGAGGATGAGCTCCATTATTACAACCCCAATTTAATCAAATTGAGAGGAAGATGAGAATTGAAGGAAATAATGCATTACTTACCCGTGTTTGGATTACAAGAAGACCGAAATTCAAGAATGAATTCGGCCGATCAAAGCTTGATCTTCTTCTTCAATCTTCTATCTCATCTGTCACCTATCTAGCACTCACCTTTTCTTCACCCCACATGAAGTGCACGACCTTGGCTGGAATTGCCTCCCCTAAGCTATCACACAACCCCTTAGTTTAGAGCATCTCTCTCTCCAAGTCCTTCGTGATGAACCTGCCCCACCCCTTGGCCCTTTTTATAGGCCAAGGGGGCTGGCTTCTAGGGAGTTCTATGGGATGGGTTGGAGTTGATTGTTGATGGGTTTGATCCACTCCAACCCAACCCTAAGTGGTCTCCTTTTTCCTTGACTTTGACCAGCCCATGTGGGCTGGTTTACATGTGAACCTAGCCTTGGCCTAGGCTTAATCGAACTCCAAGTGACCGGCCAATGCTTGCTCTACTCTATGCTCATCTTGATCAACTTGTTTTGAATTTGTTTTTGATGAATTAGGCTCCCCATATTCGGTCCTTGCCTTGAATTGAATGTTTTTGTGTCCCTTTCCAATCGGCTAGCTGAATTAAGGCTTGATCAATCTTCTTTGGATGAACCTGGGCTCCTTCAATTCCTCATACTTAGTATTTGCATTTAGGAATTGTTTCTTTGAATGGCCCAGCATGTCTTTGGTGAAGTAGGCTTTGACCTTGGTCCTTGTTTCAATCGGCCATGAGCTTGGTTGGATGCATCTGGGCTTGACCATGTTGACCGGCTCCTCATCTCACCTTGGCTTGATTTTATGATTTGAGCTCGATACAAGGTACTTGGCCGGGTGTGGCTGGTCCTAGCTCACCTTGGTGTTACCTTATAACTTAGCTCAAACCACTTTGCCATGCAATAGCTAGGTTCAAGTAAATTCAACCGAGCTTCATCGATCATGCCTTGAACTGGATCACGGTTGGGACTTGAATTTCATTGTTCCAAGTTGAGTGTGTTTGTTTTGACCCTTACTTCATTTGTTTCTTGCCTTCGGCTTGAATTCATTTTTGAAACATCATGGAATTTGGACTTGATCTATTTGATCCAGTCTTGATTTGAATTTGAACTTGAATCTGGGGTCTTTGTATGCTTCGAAACTCAGGGGCTATTTTAAATCGAATTTAAAACCTTTAAAGTATTTCCCAAATGTTTAAACTTTTAAAATTTGGGGTGTTTTTTAATTTAAAGGTTCACAAAGGTTTTAAACTGGTTTTTGGAAATTCAGGAATTTTTGAAAACATTTGAAAATTTTTGGGTGTTTACAGTGCCCTATCTGTTTTCCAGTTCTAAGTGTTGAAGAATATGAATACCTACTGTTTTTAGTGTTAGATTTGTAATTTTTGATATTTGGGTATTATTGTAATTATCCATAGTACTAAGGGCATTTTAGTCATTTTATGTTTCAAACCCACTATATAAGGGTTTGACGTCTTGTATTAGGGTTAATAGATTGAGATTAAGAAAGAGAGAGGGAGAGGGTTGGTGGCCTCCATTGGAGGGTCTACCCCTTCCGATCTCCACATTTTCTCTTCTTTGTTTATATCGTTTTTCCATTATCGATCTTTCACTTCATTTCCCACGAATTTCAACACCAAGTTCAGTATTTTTAGCATTTTGGTCTGGCATTTGGTTGAAGGTTGCACACAATACTGCTTTATCGATCTCAAGTTGTTGTAGAAAAAGATTATTGCAATTGGACTTGTCATGGTGCCGCAAATTGATGGATGAGGCACTTGGATTGATTGCAGATTCCTGCAAGTCACTTCAGGAACTAAGGTTGTTTGGATGCACACAGGTAATGCTGATATTATACAAATGGAAAAATCACACACCGACACCCATGCAATATTGCAGTACTTTGCACAATAATCAGCAGTACTTTCCTTTTAAATCCTTTTCTGGTTTAATGCCTGTGGGTGGTGAAAACTATTTGGATTTGTCAGAAGTCCTTTCACTTATTCTGATCAGTTGCAAAACTCAATTTCGTTTCTGATATCAAACGTTCCTAAAATCTGTCATTGAAGACAGTGTTTGTCCTTGCATCATGCTACTACATGTTCTCGTCTAATTGGTGATAGATGCATGATTGTCACCGTGATAGAAGTGATTACTTGGCTTCAAGCTATTCTTCTACTGCTAAAACTCCATGGTATCCAGCATGATAGATTTACTTGTGTGCATTTGTTAAACCTCAATTTGGAAGGCTAGATCAAGATAGTTCATCCTCGTTACGAATATACATATAATTAAATTTCTTCTGGGCTTTTTGCAGGTCACTAGTAAATTTTTGGATGGATGTTCAAATCTTAAGCTTCAAATTGTTGGATTACGAGATAGCCGCTTGATTCCAAAGGGGTCAGCTACTCTATATAAATCCGTTTCAGTTCATGCAAGGAGGATGACTTAGAAAGATGCTTTTATTTGCTGTTCCAAGGAATATGTAAGGTCTTCAGCTGCCCCTCAAGTTCTTGATCTGTGTTTTTTTTCTGTGGTACTCGCTGGAATTTTTTTCCCCTTCCAGCCAATTTGGTGTACAAATATATGTTCGTTTTGTAATGGTCGGAACTGATAGCTAAGATGCAATAGATTGCTGGTGCCATGAATGATAGCATTGCCTTTAAATCGGTTTGTCTGGATCAGCTTTTCCTTTTTATGATCTATGGCATAGTAAATGGCACCCAGATCCCGAGACTTTGCAGCCTGTTTGGTGGCTTAAAGTATTAGTTTGTCATTGTCAGTAGGACCCTGCTGCTATTTGCCATGTCGGTGCACAAGTTTGTCGGTTCTGAAGTGGTATAATTGTGAAGTATATAGTCTTTTAAAAATGTTTTTTTTTTTAATCAAGAGAGTCATAGCTAAGGTGGTTTGGACATTTATAGGGGCGCCTTGATAGAGAGGGAATCAATGAAGTGTGGGAAATTAAATATTGGACACTTCCAAAGGGGCAAAGGAAGATGTAAGTGTTGGAAAGAAACGTTAAAACATGATGTCTTCTTGAAAGTCAACTTATTAATTAATGTCAAACTCTTGGTTGGGATGATTTCTAAGTCCTGTTTAACTCATTCGTCGCCACGAGTACCTACCCACCATAATATCCTTTGGTGATCCTTCTTTGCTTTCGTGAGATCTTAGGCCCTTTGTGAGATTACTAATTGTACTTGACCATGAAAACCTAATGCGTGCTCAAATCTATAGAATGGATGCTAAAACTGTAGAAGACAATAGAAATGCAACCGACTTTCTTTACCATCTTTGAAGATTTTGAAATACCATGAAAAAGGATGACCCACTGTCACGAAAGTGCAGAGGGTGCAGGTTTGGTGTTTGTTAGAAACAGTTTCCCAGAAAAGCTGATAGAAATAAAATAGTTAAATTATCAACAACCACAAGTTGTCTTTACGGTCTTAAGTTTTGTTACAGAAACTAGCTTGTAGCTCTGATATTTATAACGCATGTTGTATCTTATTCTTTGCGATTCATGCTATATCCCGAATATGAACCCAAATCCAGATCTGCATCTTATCAGATCTATTTTTATCTTACCCAATTTTGTCAATCATGGATCTCACTCATCCAAAGGCCTCCAACGTCAATACCACATGAACTGAAGGTCCATCTGGGTCATTAAGAACAATGCTTTTCTTTACTTTGAAGGCATAGGTAGTTGTCTAAGGTGGCGAACACTTCATCAGCACTGACATTCATCTTCCTTTTCATCAAAGTTAGGCCTCTCTCTCTCTCTCTCTCGTTGTATATAGCCAACTCTCTTCCTCCACCCCTTCAAACACGAGTCGTACATCTTACCTAACAGAATCTTCCTCAAGAGCTCTGTTTCAAGGAGAAATATGTCGACGAGCGCAGGAAAGAACCCATATTCCATCAAGCTGGTCATCAACACGAAGGAAAAGAAAGTTTTATACGCAGAAGCAGAGGACTTTGTGGACTTTCTTTTTAGTTTACTCACTCTTCCTCTTAAGACAATAACTAAAGTCTTAGCAGATGAAGCCATGCCAGGGTGCTTAACCAATCTGCATGGGAGCATAGAGATCCTCGATGACATCTACATGGAATATCCAGTGACAAAGAGCGTATTGCTTTCACCTGAAGTCAATCCATTATTGCAGAAAACTTTGGTTACAATCGTTCCTTCGCCAGCGGCTCCTACAACGCCACCAACCAAGTTTTATAGATGCTCTGGTGGCTATTATAACAACTGCAGAAACTATATCACCAATAATCCGAAGGATACTTGTGAACCATGCTCCACGACAATGAGTCTCGAAATGATTCTTCGTGCTCCAAAGATGGTCAGTACAGGGAAGAGGATCAACGATCTTGTGGGTTATGTGATAACAGATGATCTGTTCGTCCTGCCCATCACCACTCTCTCCCTTGTGAAGAAGTTGGACATAACTGATACGACCATATTGCAGGAGAAGGATATCCAAGTGGGGAAGCCTGAGGTACCCCTTTCCCTACACACAGTGTATATATATAAATAAAAAAAATATATATATTTATATGTATATGTCAAGATACTGATTTAGATCTTAAAATCTTATGTTTACAACCATCCAAAGGTTGAACAATCCCGAGCTTAAGTGTAAGACCTCAATTTGCAAAGATCTTTTAGTGGGATCTTGAACTCACTCAAGAATTCCAGTAAAGCATCTTAAGATCCTTGGAATGTTATGACACTCAGGATCTCACCACCTAACCTTAAACAGATTAACAAAAGTCCTTGTAACCCTGCAATTAAGCCCTCCTTATTGTTTAAACATAATCACAATCTTTTTGGTTTTATTATTCTTCCAACCATTGACCTCGTCTAAGGATCTCACCACCTAACCTTAAACAGATTAACAAAAGTCCTTGTAACCCTAAAAAAAACATAATCACAATCTTTTTGGTTTTATTATTCTTCCAACCATTGCGTCTAACTGCGATACTATCCTTAGTTTTCGCTGCATGTTCCACCTATTTGTTGTTGTGAAGCAAAGTCTAACTTCAATTCGCTTTGAAAAGGGCACATTGATGGTGAGGTGGCCCTTCTTAATTAGAGTCCACTGGAGACATAATCTATCGTGTTTATATATATATATATATATATATATATATATATATATATATATATATATATATATATATATATATATATATATATATATATATATGTGTGTGTGTGTGTGTGTGTGTGTGTGTGTGTGTGTGTGTGTGTGTGTGTGTGTGTGTCTGTATATAAAATAAATATATGTGTAGAGGCAGTATTAAATGTATAACGGTACATAATCTTATATAAAGATCTCTACCTTTCAATTTCTGATATCAATGATAGAGATTTGAATTACTTTATATTTAATATGCAAAGTACAAAACTAGAGCGATACATTTGATTGAAATCTCTACCGATAATTTCAATAGTCAAATAGTGCATATGTTTATACAAGATTATACACCAAAGGACATTATGCATTTAGCACAACACACACATGCACACATACATATATATGTGTGTGTGTATATATATATCACACACAAAGACATGTTTGTATGTGTTGCATTTGACATGTATATTTCAAGCTAAAAAACGTGTAACATTCCCAATCTATCATATCTTATTATTTTCTCTTAAATAAGAAGCATTTTATTTATAATATTGTAAAAATTGATTGTATAGAATATTATTAAATATGATTTTTTAAATTAAGAGCTAATGTAGAATCTTAAGATCCCTACTTGATCTCACCAACCACAATCCTAAGGGCCTCATGTGATCTTTAAGTAGGATCTATGATCTTGACTACACACACTCTCTCTCTCTCTATATATATATATATGCATGTATATACATTTGCATGTATATATATGAATTGTGGCTTATACAAAAATATGTTTACGGTAGGTAAGACTAGACATATTTTCATAAGCTCTAGAAAAAGCTCAACTCAAAAGAAAATGAAAGCGATATTTTAAGTATAGCTAAGGCTAGAAAGAACTAAAGATCTTACTTTTGTTACAAGCATCAAATATGAGGACGAGAAAATTCTAGTGACAAGTAATGATATTTAAATTTAAGGAAAAATTTATTTTCATAAGCCTTTTAACCAAAATGTAGTTGGTATTATTAACATAAGAGAGCTAACAATTTCTACCAACGTATTCAAAGGAATCGAGTCAAAGATGATCTTAAACATATAAAATTTAGTAATCTGTAGGACCAGACAATATATTGAAAATCCTAGGAGAGACTGATTTCATTTGGTTTACAAGATTATTTAATGAAATATAAAGAAACTAAAAGATGCCTAAGGAATAGAAGATATGTATAAATTATACTCATACAAGAACAAAAGAGACATTGAGAATTGTATGAATTTTGAGATATCAAGTTGATGAGTTATACTATGAAATTATGAGATAATTCTTTTCAAACATAAGTTGAGACAAATATAGACTACAACATAGAACAAATTTAGATTTATGCCAAGGAGATTTATTGATGCTATTCATGAAGCATCTTACGAAATATTCTAGAGTAAAAAATAATAACCTTCACATAACACTTATTAACCTACAAAAATCTTTTCAAGAGATGTTCTTTGGAGAACCTTAGAAAAAAGAGGTATCTCTTTAACATACATCAATCTTATAAGAGAGATATATGATAGATAGTGCACAAATATGTGTGAAGACACATAAAGGAATATCATATTTCATTGAAGTTAATATTGGATCACATCAAATATTATCTTTAAGTTTATATTTATTTATATTGGTCATTGATAAGTTAATAGAACATATTCAAGATGAAGTATCTTAGTGTATGTTATTCATGGATGAGTCTAAGGAAAAAATTAATAGGAGATTGAAACTATAGAGAGAAACATTATAAAGTACATACTTTCAACTTAATAGAAAAATATAAAATATATGAAATGCAAGTTCTTAATCATTTGACTACTTTATATAACATAGAAATTAAGATTGATACATCCCTCATAGGAAAAGATTTAAATACCTAGGATCGGTTTTTCAAAGTAATGGAAAAATTGACAAAGATATTACTATATAATTAATGCAAGTTCATTAAAATAGAAAGGTGGATTAGGTATTCTATGTGACAAAAAGATATCATTTAAATTGAAATGTAAACATTATAGAGCAACAATCCACTATGTTTCATGGTTCTAAGTATTGAATAGTTAATCATCAACATGTATAAGAAATGTCAGTGACAAAAATGAATATATTGAGATTGATAAGTGGTCATAAAAAGAAAGACGATATACAATTGCAACAAGTAGCAAAGTAGAAAAGAATTGATAATGTGGTTACTAGAAACAAATTAGGAGTAGAACTAATAGGATAAAATTAGTGAAAATTATTTAAGTAGAAAAATGACCAAAGAAAGCTCCGATAAGAAGGTATGGTAAACCAGATTGTGAAAATATTAAAGAGAAAGAGAAATATTACAAAAGTATTGAATAGAAACAATAAAGAATAATTTAGATTATGAATTAACTATTAGCATGACACATGGTCACACTCTATAGAAACAAAGAATCCATGCAGCGGACTCCATCTATGTTGAGAAAAGACTTAGTTGTTGTTTCTTGTTACAAAATAAGGTCTAACACCCACTCACCCACATGTGCACCCTTTGGGAGCCGAATTCCCCATAAGCAGCAACAACGTTAAGGTGTCATTCTCTTGAGGTAATACCCTCGTTGCAAAGGGTTAGTTGTTGTGGTGGTGGTGGCTTATACTCAATACTCAATCACACCGACAATGTAAAATTGTGTACCTAATTGGAATAAAGGCAATGAGTCATCATTTTTCAAAGACTAAATGCCATAGTTATTGAGAATAATTAGCCACATAATATATATATCTATACATGCACTTGATATATGCATGTTATAAATCAAAAGCTAAGCCTTTTGTTTGATAAGTTGATGTAATATGAACGGTTAATTTTCAACTATATATAAGAACACATTTGACCATGCATAAGAAAAATCTATTGGACCATATGTTTCCTACTAATGTAAAATATAAGTTTAGATACAACTTACGCACAAAACTTTCTGATTAACAGTTATTTAGGAGCTCTCTCTCTCAGCTTTTCCTCACGAATTTCACAATGACAAGCCCGCTTCTCCTCTTTATGATTTTCATGTATATCGTCAAAGTTCTAAACATAGAGATGCCTCCTACTTGATCATTGAATGTTCAAGAAATTTAGCTCTTAAACAGTGAAATGGATAACTCACATTCACCACCATAAAAAATCATGATTACTTGTCAAATTACGAATTCCAATAACTTGCTTGGGAATCCATACAAAGGAGTCGGTTTGATTTGTTGGCGCTCCACCAGCAGAAACTATAGATATGTGAAGAACTATGTTGCATGAATATAGATATAGATACAGTACCTCTATCCGATATGGGTGCGGGATACATATATTTAAAAAAAAACTATTGTAAGGGTACATCACTATTAAAAATATAATAAAAAGATAATTTTACACAAATAAATATAAATGCAATATCAACTAAAAAGTATGTCATATGAAAACAAGAAAGTTTCATTCAATAATATTTTCAACTTTATATATATATATAACTTTTATATCAAAATTTAGATTCTAAACATAATATCAAAACATATTAAGTTTTAAACTCTAATAGTCTCAATCTCAGTATTTCCCTCACTATCATATGTAAAAAGAGTTGCTTCCATATTTAATTCATCAAGAGGTAATGTTGCAACTTTAAGAATTCTTGCTCCCTCAAATGGATCCCAATCATCTCCAAACATCACATTTTTGTCTCGCTTTCCTCATAGTCCCTACTCTTTCTTGAAAAAGACAAAGGTTTGTATAAACAAAAACCAAATCTTTAATCTTTCAGGCTTGAGCTTCTATAAGAATAAATAAAGGAATATGCATTCCAATCTCTTTCACAACATGAAGACACACTTGGTTGTGAAAGAAGATTTAAAGTAAACGTTTGAAGCTTAAGAATTGATGATCCATGAATAACCCACCATTTCTTTAGTGATAAACTCCATATATTTTTCAAGCAATCGAATTGTTCAAGCTCTTGTTCATTACTTGAGAATTTGATAAATCTTTTTCTAATCTCTAGCTTTTCTTATGGATTTTGAAAGAATATTCTAAGACATTTATTCCGTCCTTCAAAAATTTCATTATCTTTGTACGTGAGAATTTTGTTATGAACTTCTTCAAGTCATTGCCTTGTATAATACCTAGAAATTAAAATACAAAAATATCAATTAATAATATAATAATATATTATTTTCAAACAACAAAAAAGTTGTTTAAATGTTAAAACTTAAAAGAGTTTATCTTGAATTTAAAGAAAGAGCTAAAACAATGAAGTAGTGTGCATCTTTTGATCCATATCATACGCTACTTTGTAGAAGGTGGAATATTGATTCAACTGTTTGCCTTCATGTTAATAAATAGTTGACTTTACTTGACTAATTATAGAGTGTCATTTTTAATAAACTAATAAAAGGATTGACTTATCAATATTACATAGTCGAAGCATATCATAAATAAGCTTTATGAATTTTAAAATATAATCAATCGTATCCCACCAAAGATCATTCAAAATCATATATTTCACAACATCAACCTTTGGAACATCATTGTCTCTATAATGAGACCATTGGCCACTTATAAATCTTCTTTGAAGATCATGCTTGATGGTTTTCATCCTTTTTAACATAACAAATATTTTTCAAAGCAAAGTATAAAACATATTCAATAATCATCCCAACATCTCTACAAACTGGTGCATTATTTTTTATAACTTACGTGACATTTTGAGATCTAATTTCAACTTTCATAATTTTATTCATAATAAAGTTCTTGCCTTTTACCTCACAAGAGTAATCAATAGACCTCAAAAATATAAGCCTTACATCTTAAATAGCTATGAAGTTAATCAACAATCTTATTTATACATCAGTCTAGCCATCTCTAACTATGTTCACTCCTTTTTCTGGTCAAGTATCTTTGAAAGGTTGAAACAATCTCATTAAATATACTTTCTTTGTATAATAGTATAGTTTTGATAGCATTCTAAGTAAATATAACAAAACCTGAAATTGAAGTGTTACCAACATTTTGAATGCACTAACATATTAAGAATTTCTAGCTATATTAAAAGACAAACCTTCATAATAAAATAACCTTGTTATTTTATAGGTCAAATGATTTCTTATTTTATTGTTAAATGCCTTTTATAATTGTTCTTTAAACCACTTTTCCTCTTACTTCCATCAAATGATTCACATGTACATGGATTCAAACTTTTAGTTCAAGTAGGTAAGTGAACTTTCACTAATGTTACTCTCCCATGTGTGTATCTCTCAATTTGTCTCATCTCTCAAAGATATTAATAAGATAATACAATAAATAAATATTTTATTTCTTTTTTCTTTAATAAATGATACTTTACTCTAAAATAAGGCCCTTTGTAACTTAAACCACAATAATTATAATGCCAACTTGTATTTCTACCTCTTGTATTTTTATCTTTCAACAACAACACATATATTCAAAGCAAACAACCTTTCTCTGGTCTTTTAAATCCAAAATGACTAGGAACAAAAGTGAACGGTGTATTACCACACATATTATATACATACAACAAACAACAACTAAGCCTTTTCCCATACTAGATAGTGTCGGCTACATGGATTCTTGTTTTCACAGATCCCTATCGTGTGCCATGTTAGCAGTTAACTCACAATAAGCTAGATCATTCTTTATTGTTTCTTTCCAATACTTTTGTGGTCATCCTCTACCTCTTTTAATACTTTCTAAATTTAGTTTTTCATACCTTTTTACAGGTTCTTCTTTTGATCTTCTTTTTATATGTCCAAACCATCTTAAATGATATTCTCTCATTTTATCCTCTGTTAGTGCTGCTCCTAATTTGTTTCTAATAACCTCATTATGTATACGGTCTTTCTTGTATGACCACTCATCCATCTCAACATCTTCATTTCTGTAAGAGACATCTTTTGTACATGTTGATGATTAACTGCCCAACTCTCAAAACCATAAAACATGACAGACCTAATTGCTGCTCTATAATATTTACCTTTTAACTTTAATGATATCTTCTTATCACAAAGAATACCTGATGCTCCTCTCCATTTTAACCAACCAGTATTAATTCTATGCATAACATCTCCATCAATTCTTCCATCACTCTGAAAATTGACCCTAGGTATTTAAAACTTTCCTTTTGGGGGATGCAATGTATGCCAATTTTAATTTCTATGTCCTCTGAGGTAACCAAATGATCAAACTTTCATTTCATATATTCTTTCTTTGTTCTACTAAGTCGGGGGCCTTTGCTTTCTAATGTTTCTCTCCATAGTTCCAATTTTCTATTAACTTTTTCCTTAGACTCCTCCACTAATACAATGTCATCTGCAAATAACATACACCAAGGTACTTCATCTTGAATATATTTTGTTAACTCATCAATTTTCATATTAGATATATGAAAATAAAAAATATCTAACTATCAATAAAATAAAAAAAGAATGATCAATCATTCAATTATATTATGCATCCCAAGTGATTAACAAGGACAAATGCATCAACCATATTATGAAGGCCCCTTCGGAAAAGCTCATCCCAGCAAAGCTTTGAGGGAGTACTCATGCCTCCACACTAACTAAAACGAGGCACCATTAACAAATAAAACAAATTACACATATAATATTGAATCTAGTTTTGGACGTGTACTAGTGCCACAAGTTTTGTGTACCAACTACCAAAGGATCATAAAATGTACACAAGCATTATCCAAGCATGTGGTAGTGGCACCAATTGCTTGTGTTCGAATATTATCAAAGTTTTATACTTTTTAGAAAGAATCGAGAAATCGTTTTCAAGACCCAACACATAACAAATCATCTACTGAAAAAATTGAACTCCAAAGCTCTTGGAGCCGTCGTCGATGATCCCGCCACCATCCGTCACCCAAAAATGATCTTGTCGTCGTCTATTGCTTGCAGGTGATGAGGAGACTATGAAACCCATTGCAGAGAGACGGTACATGTACTCGTATTGGGGACTGGCACTGAGGAAGAGTTCTTAATATGAAATTTCATTATTTGGATTGCGTCAACCATCATTCGGGTTGACCCATATCCATATGGGTCGACCTGATCCAACACATACCCAATATGGTACTTCACATACCCAAAAGAGGGTATGCGTACTAGTACGTCACCACATGTACCTATACACATTTTGACTACCGATACACATATCCATACCTAATACATATTGGATATGGATACAGGGTCCTCAATGAGATACCCATAAATAACAGATAAGGAAACATTGTTAACAATCATCGGCACCATACCTCAATTAAAAACATCTCATACAGTGGTTTTGTAGAAAACCATCTTTTTACCACATACATGTTATGCTTGATACAACAAAAAATATTTTGATTGCTTTATTAGTGTCTCTTGTTTAAATACTCATACATACATACTCACATAAGCACGCATACATACTCATATTATATATATATGAGGTGGAGAGAGAGAGTTTTCCCACACGCATGCAGATGCCCACTATATTGATACTGAAATGATAATAGAATTGACATAAATCTGCAAGTTTTTAGTATGAAGCATGCCTCTGCAACTCGATTGATACAGATTGATGTTTTTAGCTAAATGCATGGCAAACAAAGATTTTTCAAGAGCAGAAAGTTTTTAGTACTTGATGATCTAATCCTATCATATACTGTCATAAAGGGCATGTCCTGAAACAAACCTGCGGATTTTTTGATCTATTTCTACCAGACTCTGAGCAAGAACTTTTCTCATCCGTTATTTCCTTCACATGCATGGCCAACAATGATTTTTGAAGACCAGAATGTTTTTTCGTACTCCAATCATATACTGTCACAAAGGGCATACACTTGGTCCTCAAAAAAATCTGCAGATAGAACGGGAAATTCCTCATCTGCTGTTGCCTTTTCATGCATGGACAAGAAAGGTGTTTCAAGAGTAGAACCATTTTGGTACTTCAAGATCTAATGGAATCATATAGCGTCATAAAGGGCACACCCTTGGCCCTGAAAAAGAACCTACAGAATTTTTTAATCGTTTCTGAAACTTTGACCAGGAATCTTTCTCACCTACTGTTTTTCTGTCGACTTCCTTAACTTGGCGACTTCATCCCATCGACCCGTATCAACATAGATATTTCACATAAGAATGCAACGATTAACAGCTTGTTGACTCAACTGAAATATTTGTTTAGCCACAAGCTCAGCCATCCCGAGACTGTGATGATCTTTACAAGCACCTGCCCAAACATCAACATCAGGCTGCGTTGGCATTTTCCGGATGAAGCTATATGCTTCAGCCAAATGACCGGCACGAACAAGAAGTTCTACCATGCATGGGTGATGGAGGGATTTGAATCAAATCCCGTCCTCTGTACAATATTTTTCCTTGTATTTAGAGTCGTCAACTTAGCACACGAAGAGACAATATGTAATCATACCGAACACGCTCATTCTGCACGCACCTAATTGATTGCTTCCCTGGACTGGCCATTATTTTCATAAGCTGCAATCTTTGAATTCCGCGACACTTATCAGATGATGACCTAGCAATATCTACGTCCCTACATAAAGCTTTCGCGAATGAAATATCTGAATCTAACCCAACTTAACCGCATAATCGTGCGCCAAACACTTGGCGTGCATATTGCATGCCATCCGTCAAAAGTTTTGAAACACTGACGAACTTCATCACCAACGAAAGATTTGAAGCATTTGGCATATAAACTTTTATACATTAATTAGTGTCAAATTCTTGTACCGGATGATGGCAGAGTCCTGTTTAACTCATGCGTAGCCACGACAATCTGCCCACCATAAAATCCTTCGATGATCCTTCTTTGGTTCTCGTGAACTAGGGATGTCATTGTATAGCATTACAGAACGCGACTTCATTGGATCCTCCATAATCTGATAAGCTCTGAGATTGATTTTCTGACAAGCTGAATCTGAACCAACTAGGAAAATAGGATTCGGATTTGGGCCAGACTCCAAAAGTTTATGTTGTAGAATGCGGATTTGGTTTTTGTTAGAAACAGTTTACCAGACAAGCTGATAGAAATAAAATAGTTAAAAATTATCAACAACCATAAGTTGCCTTTAAGGTCGTAAGTTTTGTTAAAGAAACTAGCTTCTAGCTCTTATATTTATAACCCACGTTTTGAATTTTATTCTTTGCAATTCAAACCAAATTCCTCATATGAACCCAAATCCAGATCTTAATCTTATTAGACCTATTTTTATCTTACCCAATTTTGCTAATCATGGATCTCATACTCTTAACTAATAATTGACTAATTGGATTTAGTTCCGGGTTCCAGTGTGACACGTTCTACTGATAAGTTTGGGCTTTGTCACTGATATTCTTCGCCCAAATATTTGGGCACCACATACCTTAGCAACTAGACGAACTGAAGGTCCATCGGAGTCATTAAGAACAATTCTTTTCTTTACTTTGAAGGCATAGATGTTGTCTAAGGTGCCTAACACTTCATCTGCAATCACATTCATCTTCCTTCTCAAGTAAGTTAGGCATCTCTCTCTCCATATATACAGCCAACTCTCTTCCTCCACCCCTTCAAAAACGTAGTCATATATCTTACCTAACAAAATCTTCTTCAAGAGCATTGCTTCAAATAGCAATATGTCGACGAGCGAAGAAAAAAACCCATACTCCATCAAGCTGGTCATCAACACGAAGGAAAATAAAGTTTTATACGCAGAAGCAGGGAAGGACTTTGTGGACTTTCTTTTTAGTTTACTCACTCTTCCTCTTAAGACAATAACTAAAGTCTTAGCAGATGAAGCCATGCCAGGGTGCTTAACCAATCTGCATGGGAGCATAGAGATCCTCGATGACATCTACATGGAATATCCAGTGACAAAGAGCGTATTGCTTTCACCTGAAGTCAATCCATTATTGCAGAAAACTTTGGTTACAATCGTTCCTTCGCCAGCGGCTCCTACAACGCCACCAACCAAGTTTTATAGATGCTCTGGTGGCTATTATAACAACTGCAGAAACTATATCACAAATAATCCGAAGGATACTTGTGAAACATGCTCCTCTTCAATGAGTCTCGAAATGACTCTTCGTGCTCCAAAGATGGTCAGTACAGGGAAGAGCATCAAGGATCTTGTGGGTTATGTGATAACAGATGATCTGTTCGTCCTGCCCATCACCACTCTCTCCCTTGTGAAGAAGTTGGACATAACTGATATGACCATATTGCAGGAGAAGGATATCCAAGTGGGGAAGACTGAGGTAACCTCTCCTTATACACACACAATATACATACATACATATATATATATATATATATATATATATATATATATATATATATATATATATATATATATATATATATATAGAGAGAGAGAGAGAGAGAGAGAGAGAGAGAGAGAGAGAGAGAGAGAGAGAGAGAGAGAGAGAGATAAAGTTAAAAATCCTGATTTAGATCTTAAAATCTTATGACAAAGATCATCTAAAGGTTGAACAATCCCGATCTAAAGTGTAGGATCTCAATTTGAAAGATCTTAGTGGGATCTCGATCTTGATCTTAAGATCCATGGAATGTTATGATGCTCAGGATGTCACCAACTAAACTAAATAGTTTAGTAGAAATCTTTACAACCATAAAAAAACATAAAGCACGATCTTTTCTTGGTTTTATTATTCTTCCAACCATTGCACCTAATAAGAGACTACCCTTTCTCTTAGTTTTCCACTGCATGGTTCACCCCTTTGCTATTGTAAAGTAAAATCTAATTTAAATTTGCTTTGAAAAGAGCACAATGATGGCAAGGTGGCCCTTCTTAATTAGAGTCAACTACAGACATCGCAAAAGATACACACATACATTCATATATATATATATATATAAAGGAGGTAGTGCTAAGTGCATAATCTTGCATTCTATTTGATATTTGAGATCAATGGTGTAGATATGTATTAAATGTAAAGTACAAAATTATAATGGTACTTTTAATTCAAATCTCTATTGTTGATCTTAAAGATCAAGCAAAGAAGATATCTATAAAATGTACAAATATATATTTATATTCAAGCTAATAAACGTATAACATTCCCAATCTATCATAGCTTATAGTTTCCTTCTTAAAAATTGAAGCATTTCATTGATGTTATTGTAAAATTGATTTATTTAATATTATTAAATATAATATTTAAAAAAAATTAAGAGGTAATAAAGGATCTTACGATCCCTACTTGATCCCACCATCCACGATCCTACGGGGCTCATGCAATCTTAGGTAGTTATCCTACCTAAGATCTACACGGAGGGGCCGGGGGCGGTCACCCCCTGAACCTATGTTTTACAGAGAATATATGGTTGAGATTTATGCTTCTCTCCCCTAACAAAATATATAAGTCGCACCCTCCAACACTATTTTCTAGATATGCCACTAGGTAGGATCCATGCTCTGGACTTATATAGAATATGCTTCAATCTCATGGTTCTTGATCCTAAGAGTCTCGTGACATGTTAGGTAGGACATATGATGTTTACTATACTTTCTCTCTCTCTCTCTCTCTCTATATATATATATATATATATATATATGTTATAGAGAGAGCTACATAATGGTGTTTTGTGTGTAATGTTGCACAAATATTTTCACCTCTCATCTTTGACATCGACAATAAAGATTTGAATCAAATGTACTATTGTACTTGTGCACTTGCACCAAACACCATGATGTAGCTCTCTCTCTCTCCCCCTCTCTATATATATTATATATATGTGTGTGTGTGAAGGAAGTCTTAGTTGCATAATACATCCTAGAATGTAATCTTCCACAATATCTCCACCGTCCGATCTTTGAGACATTAGTGATTCAAATGAGTGAATTAAATGCAAAGTGATTCAAATCTCCTCTACCAATCTCAAAGTTCAAACAATATCAATGTTTGTACAAGATTATGCACTAAGACATATTAAGCAGCTAGATGACCTTCTTATTCCCATATATATGTGAATTGTGGCCTATACTCAATAGTCAATTGCACCCCCAATGTAAAATTGTGGGCCTCATTGCAATGAGTCCACCATTTTTCAAAGATTGAATAGCATAGTTATTGAGGATAATTAGCCAGATCATAAATATATAAATGCAGTTGATATATGCATGTTATATATATGTGTTGTTGTTCATACACAGTCGATGTCCAAAATCATCCTGAGCACTTTCATCAAACATAATATGCATACGTTTTAATTTTGTGTTTAGATGCATTCACTAAGACCATCCTTGGGATCTCATAAACTCAATGTGAAGCCAAGCATTTTGTTTGTAAGTTAAAAGTGTTAATTTTCAACTATAAAAGTACATTTGACCATATGCAAGAGAAAAATCTATTAGACATGACAGAACTTTCTGAATTACGACTCTCTAAGAGCTCTCTCTCTTACACATAGGAAATTCATGTTCAATAGATTTTGTATGGACAAATGTGTTTTTTATATATAATTGAAAATTAATAGTTCATATTGCATCAACTAACCACAAAAGGCATAGAATTGATACCAAGTTTTTACAATTATGTGAATAGCATGCACGCAGATGCCCACCATATTTATAATGAAATCAGCCAAAGAACATCTGTATCCTAATATTTATGATAATAGAATTGACATAAATTTGTAAGTTTTTAGTATGAATCATGCTTCTCTAACTTGATTGATATAGATTGATGTTTTCACTTACAGTGTCTAGATATACTCAGAGCTTCTTTGAAGTCGGAGACAGTCCTCACCGATGCATTCCATGCCGTTATTTCTTCTTAGAAAAGATGGCTTCGCTATCTTGATAGAGGTCAAAGCAGATCCAATGGGAGATTATATTGCCATGGTTGTATAGAAAGACGCCATATAATTTTATTTCATCAAACTGGATAGGGGAAGGGTTTTGATTCAAATCCCTCATCCCTCCAATCTTATCACTTCTTTCATAGTGTTGGTGGTTTTATTTTCAATTCTTTTAGATATATATATATATATATGTATATATATATGCTTCGATGAGGACAAAGATATTGAGATTGTGTTCTTTATTTAAATATTGTTTAATATTTCCTAAGCATATTGAACGAGATCTATGTGCTAATTTATTTTGCTTTTTGCTAGAGTGATTGTATATACATTCGAATGCAATGTAAAGTAGTGAATCCTATAATATATTGTGTTTCAAGGAACTAACACTAAAAGCATAATTTGAATGCCCATTGTATTGACTGTCTCTATTTTCCCATTTCCATTTGAAATTCAAAGGTTCTTAAGAAAAAAATATGATTATGTTTGTGCTTGAAGATTTACTATTCTCAGGCTTATTTGTTAACTGAAGTGCATGTACCATAGTTGACATTATGTTTTTCTAAACTATTTAATTTTTTCAATAGAGTTCCTATAGGCTACCAGACAAACCTTGCATCTTGTGGATGGTTTTAAGCTTTTATGGTCATTCTATTATGATGCTACATTCTCATGCTAGTTAGGATAATTGCTCCCCAATTATTAATAGAGACCCCAACATACATATCCTCATCAAGACAAATTTCATATGAATTTTTTAGAATTTGCTGCATATATTCATTTAAAGTATTGTTTGTTTATTGCATATTTTGTTTATGTTTCTCTAAATTCTTTGTATGAAATTGTGATTGGGACATCTTTGCAGAGTTTCACAATGGAATATGTATTAAAGAAAAGAGTTATGAAGCACGTTAAGAGAGTGGAGTCTTAGTTATGAAGCATGTCAAGAGAGTGGTATCTTATTTTGGATATAATTGAATCTGAACTGCAAACCAGCATTGCGTCAGAGATTCTAAAAGAGGTATGAAGCACACTGAGAGAGTGATATCTTATTTATATTATATATCATAGAGTCTTGTGTGAGAACTTTGAACACAAAGAATCTTCCTAGCTTTAATATTAACAATACAATCTATCATAGGTATGCTATGAAAACTTCAAACATGCAAAAGGGCTTAATTAAATAAAACATGAAAAAAGGAAAACATATAAATTTTAGTGTCACTGACATGAGTGAAACAACGAACTGGTGGGAGCATGAGCCTGCAATGTTAGTTTCATGAACGAATCAAGCATGGAATTGTGGTTTCTTGGAAGAGTTTTCTAGTTTCTTATGGGCTTCTGCCACAAGTTGCAGTACCAAGCGTTAGGAACTATTAATTAAACACACCCTAGAGACTCGATCAACGTATAATATAACATGTGATTTCTTATGGATTTAGTTAATGACTATAAACGGTGTATTAGGTATTCTATGTGATAAAAGATACGTTTAAGTTGAAAAGTAAATATTATAGAATAATAATCCATGATGTTTTATGGTTCTAAGTGACAAAAATGAATATGTTGAGATTAATGAGTGGTCATAAATAGAAAGATCATATACATATGCAACAAGTAGCAAAGAATTGATAATGTGGTTACTAGAAACAAATTGGGAGTAGAACTACTAGGATAAAATTAGTGAAAATTGTTTAAGTAGAAAAATGACCAAAGGAAGCTCCGATAAGAAGGTATGATAAACTAGATTTTGAAAATATTAAAGAACAAGAGAAATATTATAAAAGTGTTGAATATAAATAATAAAGAATAATTTAGCTTATGAGTTAACTATTAGCATGACACATGATCAGACTCTATAGAAACAAGAATCCATGCAGCAGAATCCATCTATGATGAGAAACGACTTAGTTGTTGTTTCTTATTACAAAAGGAGGCTGAAGCCTAACACCCACTCACCCACATGTGCACCCTTTGCGAGTGAAACTCCCCACAAGCAACAATGACGTTAAGGTGTCATGCTCTTGAGGTAATACTCTTGTTGCAAAGGCTTTAGTTATTGTTGTAGTGGTGGTGGTGGCTTATACTCAATACTCAGTACTCAATCTTATCCATAATGTAAAATTGTGTGCCCGATTGGAATAAAGGCAATGAGTCATTAGTTTTCAAAGATTAAATGTCATAGTTATTGAGGATAATTAGCCAGGTCATATATATGTGTATGCATGCACTTGATATATGCATGTTATATATATGTATCTATGTGTTTATATACAGAAGCTATGCCTTTTGTTCACTAAGTTGATTTAATATGAACTGTTAATTTTCAATTATATATAAAAACACATTTGACCAAGCCTAAGAAAAATCTATTGGACATATGTTTCCTAATAATGTAAAATACAAGTTCGGATGCACAAAACTTTCTGAGTTATAGTTATTTAGGAGCTCTCTCTCTCTCAACTTTTCCTCACCAATTTCACAATGAGATACCCACTTCTCTTTCTGATTTTCGTGTATATCGTCAAAGTTCTATAGATAGAGGTACCTCCTACTTGATCATTGAATGCTCATGAAATTTTACTCTTGAATAGTGAAATGGACAACCCACATTCACCACTATAAAAAATCATGATTACTTGTCAAATTACGAGATTGAACAACTTGCTTAGGACTCCATATAGTGGAGTCAGTTTGATTCGTTGGTGCTTCGCTAGCAAAAACTATGGATATGTGAGGAACTATGTTGCATGGATATTGGTATGGTACCTATATCTGGTATGGGTACGGGAGACTTATATTTTTAAGAAAACTAAGGCATGGGTACATCATTATTAAAAATATAATAAAAAGATAAATTTACACAAATAAATGTAAATGCAATACCAACTAAAAAGTATATCATATGAAAACAAGAAAGTTTCATTCCATAACATTTTCAACTTTATACATATAACTTTCATATCAAAATTCATATTCTAAATATAATATGAAAACATATTAAGCTTTAAACTATAATAGTCCCGATCTGAGTCTTTCCCTCACTATCATATGTAAAAAGAATTGCTTCCATATTGAATTCATCAAGAGATAATGTTGGAACTTGAAGAATTCTTCCCCTCTCAAATGGATCCCAATAATCTTGAAACATCTCATATTTTTGTCTCCCTTTCCTCATAGTCCCTACTCTTTCTTGAAAAAGACAAAGGTTTGTACAAACAAAAAGCAAATTTTCACTTCGTTTAGGGTTGGGCTTGTTTCTTCTATAAGAATAAATAAAAGAATATGCATTCCAATTTCTTTTACAACACGAAGACAAGCTTGGTTGTGAAAGAAGCTTTAAAGTGATTGTTTGAAGCTTTAAAATTTATAATCCATGAATAACTCACCATTTTTTTGGTAATAAACTCCATCTATTTTCCAAGCAATTGAATTGTTCAAGCTTTTCTTCATTTCTTGAGAATTTGATAACTTTTTTTTGTCATATCTAGTTTTTCTTATAGATCTTCAAAGAACTTTCTAAGACATCTATTTTGTCCTTCACAAATTTAATTATCTTTGAGTGTGGGAATTCTACTTGGAACTTCTTCAAGTCATTGCCTTGTATAATACCTAGAAATTAAAATACAAAAATATCAATTAATAATATAATAATATATTATTTTCAAACAACAAAAAAGTTATTTAAATGTTAAAACTTAAAAGAGTTTATCTTGAATTTAAAGAAAGAGCTAAAATAATGCAGTAGTGTGTAACTTTTGGTTCATCTATCAATGAGATTATCATACGCTACTTTGTAGAAGGTGGAATATTGATTCAACTCTTTGCCTTCATGTAGATATATAGCTGACTTTACTTGCCCAATTATAGAGTGTCATTTTTAATAAATCAATAAAAGGATGGACTTATCAATATTACATAGTCAAAGCATATAAAAAATAAGCATTGTGAATTTTAAAATATAATCAATCGTATCCCACCAAAGATCATTCAAAATCATATATTTCATAACATCAACCTTTGGAACATCATGGTCTCTATAATGAGAACATTGGTCACTTATAAACCTTCTTTGAAGATCATGCTTGATGGTTACTTATAATGAAACCACTGGTTGTAGATTGCTAATTTCATAGAATGGTTTATGATAAAGTTTTTAATAGTAATGACATCTTCAACATCCATTATCAAATAACACTTATTATAAGGAGCCTCATTGTTTATGGAGTTTTTAGGCAGATAAATATTTTTCAAAGCAAAGTATAAAACATATTCAATAATCATCCCAACATCTCTAAAAAACGGTGCATTATTTGTTATAACTTGCATAGCATTTTGCTGTCTAATTTTATTAACAACTTTAATAATTTCATAAATAATAAAGTTCTTGTCTTTTACCTGATGAGAGTAATCAATAGACCTCAAAAAAATATAAACTTACAACTGAAATAGCTATGAAGTTAATCAACGGTTTTCTCTATACATCAGTCCAGCCATATGTAATTATGTTCATTCCTTTTCTTGGCCAAGTGTCTTTGGAAGATTGAAACAATCTCATTAAATATACTTTCTCTCTCTATAATAGTGTAGTTTTGATGGCATTGTAACTAGATAGAATAAAACCCAAAATTGAAGTGTTAGCAATATATTTGAATGCATTGACATAGTAAGAGTCTCTACCTATATTAAAAGACAAACCTTTAGAACAAAATAACCTTGCTATTTCCCAAGTCAAATGATTTCTTGTTTTATTGTTAAATGCCTTTGATAATTGTTCTTCACCACCACTTTTCCTCTTACTTCCATCAAATAATTCACACGTACATGGATTCAAACTTGCAGTTCAAGTAGGTAAGTGAACTTCTACTAGTCTTACTCTCATATGTGTCCCTCTCAATTTGTCTCATCTCTCAAAGATATTAATAAGATAATACAACAAATAACTATTACATCTTCTTCTTTAATAAATAATACTTCACTCTAAATAAGATCCTTTGTAACTTAAACCACAATAATTATAACACCAACTTGCATTTATACCTCTTATCTTTTTATCTTTCAACGAAGACACATATGCCCAAAGCGGGCAACCTTTCTCCGGTCTTCTAAATACAAATTTACTACTAACAAAAGTGGACGGTGTATTATCACACATATTAGATATCTAAAAATAAAAAATATCTTACTATCAATAAACAAAATAGAAAGATCAATCATTCGATCATATTATACATCCTAAGTGATTAATAAGGACAAAAGCATCAATCATATTCTGAAGGCCCCTTTAAAAAATCCCATCTCAGCAAAGCTTTGAGGGATGACTCATGACTCCACACTGATTGAAATGAGGCATCATTAACAAATAAACCAAATTACGCATTTAGTTATTGAATCTAGATTTGGACGTGTGCTAGTGTCACAAGTTTTGTGTACCAACTACCAAAGAATCACAAAACATACACACAATCATTATCCAACCTTTGTGATCCTTTTAAAAACAAATAGTGTGTGCGTGTGAAGTAGGCATCAGTTGCTTGTGTGTGAATACTATCAAGGTTTTTTATTTTTTAGAAAGAATCGAGAAATCGTTTGCAAGACTCAACATAGAATAAAACATCTACTAAAAGGTCGAAAAAAAATAGAACTCCTAACCTCTTGGGGCTGACATCGATGATCCAGCCACCGTCCGTCACCCGTCAATGATCATGTTGTCATATGTGGCTTGTGGGTGACGAGGAGACTATCAAACCCATAGCAAAGAGAGGGTACATGTACTCATATTGGGGACTAGGGTTGAGGAAGGGTTCTTAATATAAAATTTCATTATTTGGATCAGGTCAACCAATAAATTGGGTTGACCCATATCCATATGGGTCAACCTGATACAACACATACCCAATACGGGTACTTCACGTACCCAAAAGAGGGTATGCATACCAATACATAGCCACATGTACCTGTATGCATTTTGACTACCGATACACATATTCATACCTAATACATATCAAATATGGGTGCGGGGTCCTTAATGGCGTACCCATGCACAACACATGAGGAAACATTGTTAACAATCATCGGCACCATACCTCAATTAAAAACATCTCATACTTTTATATAGCGGTTTTGTAGAAAATCGCCTTTTTACCATATAACAAAAATGATTTTGATTGCTTTATTAGCGTCTCTTGTTTAAATAGAGATACATACATACTCACATATGCACGCATACATATCTCATATATATATAGGGCAGAGAGAGGAGAGAGAAAGTTTTCACACATGCACACAGATGCCCACTATATTTATACTAAAATCAGCCAAAGAACATCCGTACCCAAATATTTATGATAATATAATTGACATAAATATGTAAGTTTTTAGTATGAAGCAAGCCTCTGCAACTCGATTGATAAAGATTGATGTTTTCACTTATAGTGTCTAGATATACTCTGAGCTTCTTTGAAGTCAGAGACAGTCCTCACTGGTGCATTTCATGCCGTTATTTTTTCTTAGAAAAAGATGGCTTCACTATCTTGATAGAGGTTATATTGCTATGGTTGAATAGAAAGACGCCATATAATTTTATCTCATCAAACTGGATAGAGGAAGGGTGATGCTTCTTACTGTGTAACATATTTATTTTCATGGTAATTACCTTTCTGATTGTGCCATTCACTGTATTCTAGAAATCATAAAGTTGGAAAGCTTGAACACAAACAAATGCAACTGCATGAACTGAGTCA